>APFE030544882.1:10163-43544 GCA_000404065.3 Pinus taeda | reverse complement strand
ATTTTCTCAATTTTAACAGGGTACGCAGGCAGCCTATTTAACCAGGTGCGCCTACGCTCTGTGTGCAAAGATACAGTGCGTACAAGTACGCACTGTGTCTAACTCAGAGGGTGCGTATTGCTGTAAAATGAAGAAAAACTAAATTCTAATTAGACTCTAAGCTAACCCACCCAAAAACACAGTCAAGCAATCAAAAAACAAAAGAAACAAGACTCTTTTCAGAACAAAGTAATATTCAAAGGAAAAATCAAGCACATCAATGGATTCCCCAGTGGAGTCGCCAATTTGTTATGCGGAAAGAGTTATTTTTGCTGACAAAACTAACCTCCCTAGGAGTCTAAGACTCTCTAGTGACAAACAAGACAATTAAGAGCAATCCTTCTCTAAACATACATTATTCTATGGGAAACCAAGTGTTTTTCGATCCTACCTCAAGTCCAACGCTTGTTGCAGCAGTCCAGCCTCGTCGATCCAGATGAGCTCCTCCTTCACTTTGAAACCTGCATACACTAACAATCAAACGATTACATAACACCTGAATATTCCATAAAACAAAGCATATTCAACATATAGACCAAGGAGTATATGAAACAATTCATTAACAACAAATCATTGAGAAGAATGGACTTATTTGTATTAAGGAAACAAAAAAAGAAACCATTACAACCTGAGCCTTGGTGTTGTGCAAGTTCCTCCCAGGGTCCAGCAAGAGTTTTCCTCTACTTTGACAAGCTCACCCACTTCCAAATGAAAACAAGAAAGGATGGTAATCTCTCCTCACAAGCTTACAATGGAAGTCCTAATTCCAGCAACATCTACTCTTTGGAATGTTCAACTTTTAACCTCCCCTCTCTTGGCCCAATGCCTGTATTTATAGTGTTCTAGAGGAAGTTATTCAGTTCCAACATCAATGGGATACTCCCTCTTTTGGATGAGGTAGCTCCTCTCTTGATGGGATAAGGTCCTCTATCATAGGGATGCATGAACCATCTGGAGGCGCTCAATACACGTCAAACACTCTTCTAGAAAGCTCTAGAAGTGACCACAAGTAACTTTTTTAAGATGAAACTCGGGCCTTTTGACCTTTACACGAGTACGCACCCATCCCTTGACTTACAGAGCGTACAAGTACGCAGGTACAATGAGCTTGGGATGCGTACACGCAGGCAAGGTAGAGAGAACCTGCGTACCCAGAGATAAACATGTTTTTTAATGACTTTCTCTCTTTTTTGAAGTTTGACATGGAGAGCAGAGGTACAAGGCTTGACAAGGAGGATAATATGACTATTGATGGAGCCATATTAACTGCAGATAGTCATGGTGACAAATTTCAGTGTAACATGGTTATTGGACTATAAAACCATGAAACCGAAAGTTTTAGTAATTTAAGAATGGGCATTGTAGTGTAAGTTTTTGGATTGATGTAATAACATAATTATCTTTTACTCAAATTTTAATGTGACATTTTCAAATTGTTTGGCTATGTGTATTGACATTGTCAATGTGTGTAATTTTATATTTATAATTATAAGATGAATATGTTTTGTGAAGAACTATTTTCACTTATAGGTTTTAGGCACAAGTTTCCAAATTGATGTGATTGTATCTTCACTCATTCCATTCCTTATGAACCAACCTAGATCCATTTTAATTATGGATCTATTAAGCTCAAAGAGGGATCAATTCTTTTTCATTCTAAAAGAGGTTTTCATCCTTGGTAGATCTGCACTTAAGATGGATCTAGGCTAGTTTTATTAAAACCTTGATTTAATCTCTATGGAATATCCCAAGAATATTTTTAGTGGTAATTAGGTTAGAGGGTTTAGATATATCTCGAAAGTATAGCCTTTTTTATTTTAGATTTAATTAAAAGATGTTATAAAATTAAATTAAAAAAAATATTTATAAAAATATTTTGATTGTGAAATGAGTTGTGGTTTTTGGGCACGTAGTATTGCCAGACCATGGTATTCTGACAAAGTCTATTTACAAGTTATTAATATCCATGGTAAAGTGAAGGTGAATATCTATGGTTAAGAATCTTGTTATATTGTAAGTTTATTGTAAGTATTGAGTTTTTATGTGCTTATTAATTAACTGCTAATATGGTTACAAAATCATTTTTAGTCCCTACGGAGGAAGGACTCTGGGAATTGATTTGCGAGTTGACCATTATTGATTTTTGGTTGATATTTGATTGGACCATAAATTGAAGGCCTTATTTTAGCCTTTGCATAATATAATGCAATATGGATAATTGGATCACATATTTTATGTCATAATTTATGGACATGGTTCCAATATTCCTGCATGATTTTTAACCATTTGCATAGTATTTTTTTTATCCAAAAATAAATCTGTGAAAATAGCTCATATTCACTTAAATAACATATTTACCATAAGTTACTTCCCACCATAATTTAAACAAGCTTTTACATAAAAAATGGATAGAAACAACATGTAAATAAATATAAATTCAACATATTGAGCAGACATTTAGAAATGTTGACATACATACATACATACTTACATTACACGTACACATCTCCCCTATACTAGTTGTAGAGCGTCTTTCGGCGCAATTATCAAATTCTCAACTTTCACTCTCACTATTTTAAAGAATGAGACCCTCACTATTTTAGAGAATGAGAATGATTCTCACTATCTTAAAGAATGAGAATGTCTCCCTTGTTTTTGAAGTGACAAGTTCTTGATTATTGTCTTCACTATGTTAGTGAAGTGACAAATTCTTGAGTCGTGCAAATTGTTATCTTATTGAAGTGCTCTCCTCTTTGCTATCATAGTTAAGTGACAAGTTCTCTACTCTCCCTTTTTTTGTCTTAGAGAGTGAAAATGACTCTTTCACACACTAAACCTCCACAACCATTAAATGAGAAGTTCTTAGTTCTCCCCTTTTTTAGTTTATAGAATGAGAATGATTCTCTTAGACTCTAAGCCTCAACAAACAATAAATGAAAATTTCCCCCTCTTTCCCTTGTTATCTTGGAGAATTAGAATGACTCTCTCAAATACTTAGCCTTCATGACCTTTCATTAACAATTACCCTACTCTTGCTTTGTTATAACAAAGAATAAGAATGGATCTCTTGAACATTGTGACTTCATGACCATTCAATGAGAAGTCCCCAATTCTCACCTTTGTTATCTTAGAGAATGAGAATGACTCTTTTGGAAATTGAGCCTCCACCATCATTAAATGATAAGTTCTTGACTCATGTGTTTTTATCTCAAAGAGTGGGAATGATTTTATAAGACATTAAGCCTACCATGCCTTGAATTTTATCATTTCTTTCTTAGAGAATGAAACATGTGCTTGTTAACTTGTTGTTTATCTTACTAATAACCGAGTTTAATTGTCACCTTAAATCATATTATTCAAATAGGATATTAAATATAACCTAAAATGATGACCAATTCATTAGTTAAGATTTCCTAGCCTAGTCACAATGCAAGGTGTTAGGATCTAGAGCAAATCTCTCTATGGGTTGGCATCACCCCTTGTATTATATATATTTGTAGCATTGGTCTGAACATTATATGAGATGGCTTGAGGCATTTTCCATAATCTTGTTGATCGTATGTTTTATTGTCTATATTTTAATAGTGGTTGGTATCTCCTTCAACTTAGTCATTTTAGTTAAGTTTATCTATGGTATTTTCCTTTTATGCATGAAAGATAATATTTTATAGTTGTTATGCTTTTATGCCATGCAACATTTACACATGATTATCAATAAATCCTATTGAAAAACTAGAAAAGATGATTAACATATTATAACCAACTATCTAATGAGTCATGAGGCATTGTAAATCACATTTAATGACAAACACTTTCCTTATTTATTGAATGTCCACATGTCAATTTTGATAACGTTCCTGCTTTTAGGCAATTATGATATCTTGTAAGGCTCTTTAACCCATACTATATTAACAATAAGGATGGTGCTTGTCCTTGATGGGTTCAAGTTGGTCCTTATGCCATTGACACCCATAGGAGATAATACCTTTCCCCACATAGTGCTATGTTTGTTAGCTACCATTTTCTAGTGACCCCTCACATGTGGTACTTGAAATTTTATTAGTCATAAACCTCATGCTTGCCTTGATTTCTCTTGTGTATCCCTTTTAAAGCCCCAACTACCCCCCTTGTACCTTCCTTGCATGTTATTGCAATTCATTCACCATTGTCCTCAAGTCCCTTCACTATCTTAGCCACTCATTACCTTGCTTGAATACTTCTTGTTGTGCTATTTCATTATCATCATGCCCCCCACCCCTCACCAACCACAAACCATTTGGTTGTAGCTTCAGTACCATTGAAGTTGTCTTTGTGACTAATTTTGGTGGGGTAAGGATTATGGTTTTTTTTTTACTGAATGACATCCATCATGTTTTCCCCCTTTGTGATGCAATTGCCTTTGGCTCCACCAAGGACCATCCCCTTATTTCATGGGTAGTGTTTCCCCCCTTAATGATCCCATTTGGCTTTAGATTTTCTATCATTGAGGATCTCTCTTTGATTAAGTTTGGCCTCATTTAAGATTATGGGAATATTTTATGGGCATTATTTTCCCTTTTTTGTTACCATGTTTGGCTCTAGGCCAAGGATTGTGGTAGTGTTTTGTTTCATGGGTATTATTTTCCATTATTTAAGATTGAATTTAGCTACACCATGGATTGTGGCATTGTTTTTCCTTCTCTAGTACAACTTTTAACTTCACCAAGGATTATTACATTGTTTCATGGGCACTATTTTCACTTATTTGTGATTGATTTTGGATTTGTCGAGGATTTTCATGTTATTTCATGGGTATTGCTTTCCTTTCTTTCACACAAAGTTTGGCTTTGACTTTGGTTCAATCAAGGATGGGATTTATCCTTGAGTGGTGCCATTAAGGATTGTCAAGTTGTTTTGTGAGCATTGTTTTCCCTTCTTTGTGAGCGTCGAGGATTGACATGTTATTTTTTAGGCATTATTTTCCCTTGTTTGTGACCAAGTTTTTATTTGGATCTAGACTTGTTGGCTTCATCGGCAACCTTGCAACCTCATCCCTCTGTGACTGAGTTATGATTTGGTTTTTTAGAAACTTTGTCCCTTTGAGATCGATTTCAACTCTAGTCCATAGAACAACCTTGGCTCTAGTACCATCTTGCACTCATTTAGTAACTTTTTTGGTAATTCTTTAAATTTAGAACAAGATAATTTTCTTTGGAGATTAAAAATAATTATTTTTTGTTTATAGAGAGAGATTTGGATATTGATGTTATGCCACTATTCCAATGTTATGCTTTCTTTTCTCGTATATTGTGCATTATTTATGTCATATCTACGTTATAGATAAATATATGTTGAATTGGTTCTTTTTTGGTCATACCATTATATGGAAACCCATTCTATATTTGGTGTTTTATATAGTGTTATTATAAGTATTTTCACACCTATTTGTGGAAAGTATGTTTCAATTCATGGCTAACCATTATAAAATTCAATTGTTGCTCAATGGTAGCATCTGTTAAACACACATGGGCAGCAAAGGAATCTGAAATATAAAACATGAGAATACATATTTTATTAACAACTAATATACATCTATAGTACATTGTTTGACCATTGGGTTTCACATCCCAAGGTCTCTTGGACTTCTTTTTGTCTATTCGGTTTCCACACTAACCCATTGAGGATTAGGTGTCCAACATTCCCCCCCTTAATCCAAAGGGTTATATATGAGTCCAAGAAGAGAGTTGTAATACGAAATGTGAAAAAAATGCATGGTAGCACTAGGCTGAATGTGCTCTCTGAAATGTTGGTATAAAGGGCAGTGGTTTAAGGATGACCACCAACATTGGAATGCTTAGTGCAGTTCCCAGAACTCTTCCAAAACTGGCAAGAAGTTGAAGTCTTATGCTAGAGGAAGTGCTCCTATTGTTTTGAAGAGGGAAACCTTCAACCATGAAAGGGAGCTCTCACCTCGCATAAAAGGGAGAACTTCAACCTGAAAATGGAAGTATCAACCTGTGATGGTTTAAGGATGACCAGCAATTCTGGAATGCTTAATGAAATTCCTAGAACTCTTCCAAAACTGGCAAGAAGCTAGAGTCTTCTGCTAGAGGAAGTGTTCTCAATTTTGTTCTTGGAATTCTTCTGAAACTGGCAAGAAGCTGAAGTCTTCTACAAGAGCAAGTGTCCCAGATTACCAACTAAAGGCATGTTCATGGGCATCTTTTTCTCTGGCTACAACTCTGAAACTAGTGTGGCAGGTTGTGGCTCAGGCTTGCTTTATGTGACTTTGAAGCTTATAGATGACCATCATTTCCCCCCCTGTCAGATACAAGGTGAGAAGATGGAGAAAACTCAACTGCAAGGCTGTTCAATACTCTGGAAAAAGTTCTGACATGTGATTGGAATATCTTCTTGGTTGCTGATTCCCATTTCCAAGAAGCGATCCATCCAAGATGAATCTTTGTTCTTACAGGAGGTTTGTTTCTGAAGCATCTGTGTGAAGAATGGGTGGTTTTATGGCAGTGCTTACATGGATGAAGATCAAAACAGTGATCTTTCAGATGGCCAACTCGGTCACAATGTTGGCATTTCACAATCTGTTGTTGTTGTTGTTGTTGTGGAAGAGGAGCAGAATCTGGAACAGCTGGATGTGAATTGTCATGAATGAATCCAACACTCTAAAACTGAATGGGTTTTGAGTAGTCTAGAATATGAAAGGAAAAGTCCTTGTCATATCTAAGACCAGTCCTGTGCTTATTGTGGACAAGATATTCCCAAGGTCTGATGATGGGCTTGGGAAGTGCAGACTGAGTTTCTGCATCTGCATGTACAACTGCTGCTTTATTGGGTACTAAATCTGAACCAACTGTAACATTATTGACTTGCTTATGATGGGTTGCAGTCTCAATGTTCTGAACAGAAACATGTTTAGAATGAATCCTCGATTTTAGTTCTTCTTGCTGTAGCTGAGTTTCGAGCTGCAAAAAATCAATTTTATCTTGTGCATTTTGTAGACAAACCTGAATGTCTGTGAGAGAAACTTTGCTAACTTTTAATGTATCATGATTAGTAGACAATATCAGAGTTTTAAGGAACTCTAATACTTCATTGGTTCTAGCCATTTTTTCTTCAATGTCTGATTTACACCTTAAAAACTGATCACAACTACTAATCAATGCAGAAAAGTAATACCCACTCATAATACATAGAAATATCCTTTATAAATGTTCAGCAAATGAATCAAGGAATCAATGCATATATATGTAGACACAAACTATAATGAGTTTTAAATACAATGCCACACTGGGGCAGCAACAACTGCAAACTTGCTTGAATCCTTCAAATACTCCTTGACTTTCAAATAAAAAATGATGGTTGTCAAAACTTCAACAATTATAACACCATGTCATGGACAGGACTTGAATGCTCATATGCTTTTACTGGGGTACGAATCAATATTCTCTGATCTTGCCACTTTCTGGCAATGAAGATAAGCAATGAGAATAAATTCCAGCAAGGACTTTCAGACCCAGAATGCTGCTCCAACACTTGCTCAAGTCATAGACATTGGAATGAGTCTCTAGCACGATGAAACAACAGTGATAGACCTCCTTACATGTCCAAATACTTAGCAAACTATACAGTGTTGTTCCTTTGGCTTATATTAGTCAACAGTACAATGTTTCATGGCCCCCACAATGTCAGAGTAAACTCCACGCAGAAGGGTATCACAGCTACGTCTAGTAGAGGTGGTGAATTCCTTGTTGTTGGCTCATGTAAATATATAATATGCTGGACAAATACTTGTGGAAGAACTTCAAAATATTAATTTGATATCAATTTTAGACCCAACAAGCATAAATAATACTAATAACAAGTGTAGAAACCACAAACTTCTTCACTCTTCACTGAAATACATGTTCAAAATTTACACAATGAGGTTCAGAATCACTCACGCTCAAAACTCATCTCATCTGCTGATATGAATCACCAAACAAAGACTTCATACGACCTTTGCGGAGTTTACCCAATATATAAAAAATAATGCCCATGCCCAATTCAAAACATATTATCCTTGGCTGAAATACACCATACGGCCTTTGAAAAATGGAGCTCGACACAAGAAGTTGTCAATGCATACAATTCATACTAGTTTCTTTCATACCATACCATTCAATGCAGAGATATCATAGAGGCATACGGGCCTCCAAAATCTCCTGCCATTGCTGACAGTTCCTACTGTTCCAAAGCTTCCAATGATGATCCTTGAAAGCTTCCAATACTTCTACTTGATCCTAACTCGAAGGAAGAAGACACCTATGAAAACAGAAACCTCTTAACTTCCTCCCTTGAAAATCGCATACAACCTTCAACGAGTTATCTCCTTCAAATTTCCAATAGTGAAATTCAAGCAATAGTCATTCCCCAACCATATCTAGAATGAGAGACCAAGAAGTCACAATGAACCAGTCCATGGAAGTCTAAATGTATGATTTCTTTTACGAAAGACAAAACTATTGGCTCTTATGCAAGCAAGTTACTAAAATTTCTCCGTGGTTTAATATTTTGAAAAAGTTTTAGGCAACGAAATATGTTGCAGCGACTGTGAAATAATGAAGAAGCCTAAACAAAGCATAAACTTTCTGAAGCCATGGATTAATGTACAAATGAATGTGCATGATTAACTTCATGCTTTCATGCTGGATTAATATACAAATGATAGTGGCAATCAAATAGTGTATCAATATTTAAAACACTATTTATCTTCAATGCATCACAACCTTCTTTCTAAGTTCATTTTTCTCTTCTATAAGAGGAAGCAAAATGGCCGAAAACTCTGCAACACAAAGATGACTGGAATTGTAGAAGCTTTATCCCACGGAAGCTTGAGCAAGCAAAAAAAATGGAATTCCAATGAACTCATGGACAAGTATCGGCATGGTAAATCGCTCAGAGATCAACATAATCAACATAATCTGGTCCAAATCAAGTCAAAATAATTTGGCACAGAACCATGTAGAGTCTCATGACAAATACAAGCGCAATGGTAAAAAGGTACCAAAACTTGGTTATGTCAGACAGATCTTCACAACGTCGAATCTCTCTTGCGGACAGAGAATATTGCGGCCTGTTGAAGCAAAATCGGTGGCTCGTGTTCAACACGGTGAATGAAATATTAAGCCGGAAACTTGCCCTATATCCATGGATACAGCTCGCCAACAGAATTGGTGGTTATAATCAGCTGAGCAGATGTGGCCTTCTGAAGCAAAAAGATTTGGCGCGATGAAGGGATGAAGAGGGAGTAGATGGGTGAAGTAGTAATAGATGTGGAACACAAGATATTCAGAGATTTGTTTGATGAAACTGTTTCTGAAATTCTTTTCGGGAATTGTTGAGTGTTTATAAGCTTGCTGAGACCACCATCACTAGCTCATTACAACCGGTTGCATGCAACCAACTCGATTAGACTGTTCCTCTGGCCTATGAGGAATTTAGAAAAACGTATCAAACACAGTCATATGGAAGAGGTGAGCAGCACAAGAGCAGTGGAAAAAGATGTCAGTCAGGAGTAGCGTTACCATAAAAAACCTACACTGACAGAGATGTCAGTTAGGAGAGGTAACAGATTTCTGGTAGATAATGAATTGATGAAGAGTTACAGGTAATGGGTAGAAATGACAGGACTGAGCAAGGAGCAATTTTAATGCACACAATAAAATGCTTTATAAGGTGGCAATTCTGATCAACTCTGAGTAGGAGAAAGGTAGAACTAACATGTATATAGAGACCACAAAACAAGTGGCTCACATTGGAGCAGGACCAGCAATCACTGGCTTTGATACCACGTTAAACACACATGGGAAGCAAAGGAATATGAAAGATAAAACATGAGAATACATATTTTATTAACAACTTATACACATTTATAGTACATTGTTTGACCATTGGGTTTCACATCCCAAGGTCTCTTGGACTTATTTTTGTCTATTCGGCTTCCACACTAACCCATTGAGGATTAGGTGTCCAACAACATCGTTATGGGTCATATATAAAGGCCCACCACAATTACTTTTTGCATCCATGTAATGGTGTCTATCACACCAATGAAAAATCAACTTTCAGTGAGCATCAATGATACCCACTCCATATAAATCAACCCCTTTCTAGTAGGTTGAGGGGAAGGGAAGCTTTCAATATTATTGAAGACCATAAGAACTCTTAGAGAGTACTCTATTCTCCTATTGACGTAGAGAAGGAAAAATATGACAGAAATATAAAATATATAAGTAATTTCCTAGTGAAGAAATATTGTATCTACTTAGACATGAAAATTCCCTACATATTGGAGATTTTGACCTTGAATTAAGAAAAAAGTCAAAAGTCAAATCCATAAATAAGACAAATGATACTCATGGAAATTACAAAATTGTATGTGGACAATAAGGCTTCGGGGTCTCATGTGCATAATTTGTATGTGGATGGTATGTCTCCATCCAAAGTAAAAAATAACATATCAAGGTTTATTTTCATTTTGTGGAGTTGCTAATTTTCTTTTTTTCTATTCACAATATTTTACATGCATATTGTGTAGGGATGAGTGTTATAAATTTTAACACTAGTTTTATTCCAGCCATGTTAACATTATAAATATTGATGCTAATTATGCTCACTATGATGGTGTTATGCAAGCATACAGTTATTCCCACTATGTCAATGTTATGTAGGCAAATGATCACTTTGTTGACATAAATACATTTCAACTTGTCTACATTCAAGTTATAACTTGTTAGAAAATTATATATTACAGAGCAATGGAACACATAGAATATTGCAGAAATATAAACATAGAAAACGCATAGAACCAGAGAGACACAGATATACGTGGTTCACCCAATTTGGGCTACATCCACCCTGAACACCCAGTCCTTCCTTTTTATTATCCAGCAAAATGAAGAGACACAACCTACAACAGATCCGCTGTAATATCCTTTGTTTTCTCTCACAGTCTCGCCTATCTGTTTCTTGCTCAGAGAATACACATCTATTACACAACCTCAATACAATGCCCTCATACAAAGAGAGGGGTTGCCTTCTAGAGAAAAACCCTAAACTAAACATAAGTTCTACCGTCAAATCATCTGCCTAATGAATGGCTCAGATTGACTAGAAGTTACTATACTTTTACAAGGCAATTTTACATATGTTTTTAGCTTTGGGGGCGCTGCCCACGAAACCCCCGTTGGGGGACCGCTGGTCCCCGGACCCCCCAGCTGTGGGGGATCAGCCCCCCCAAACCCCCGCGAGGGGGACAAGTCCCCCTTGCACCCCCTTGCGTGGAGGGGTGTACAAACTTCCTGGGGTATACATCCGGCTGAAACAAAGACCTCTAAATAATCATGCTCCACACCCAACAATCTCCAACTTGGAGAATGATTGTAGCAACTCCACCGCTACTTCATTTGTTGGAAAATGACTCCTTTTTAGACCTAGCTATTTCTCATCTTCATCATCATCCTTGAAGACCAATTGAAACTAAGCATATTCTCAGTTTCTCCCTGGTTACAACTTTTGTTAGCATATCTGCAGGATTCTGGCTACTGTGTATCTTTTCCAGCTTCAACTCTCCATCTTCCAACACTGATCGTATGATATGGTACTTGAGCGTATGTGCTTAGTCCTGGAATGAAATGTTGAGTTCTTTGCAAGATGAATGGCAGTTTGGCTATCATTGTATAACTTGCCCATATCATGCTTCTTACCCAATTCACCCATACACCTTTGTAACCAAATCATTTCTTTACTAGCCTCTATAGCAACAACATACTCTGCTTCTATTGTTGAAAGTGCAACAACACTTTGGATTTTTGAAACCCAACTCACAGCTGTTCCACCAATAATGAATACATATCCTGTAGTTCTTCTCCTGTTATCTCTGTCACCTGCCATATCTGCATCAACATATCCCTGTAGAGAAATGTTTGAACCACCAAAGCATAATGCTTGATCTGTGGTACCTTTCAAATATCTGAGAATCCATTTCACTGCCATCCAATGTTCCTTTCCTGGATTGTTCAAGTACCTGCTTACAACTCCCACTGCATGTGCAATATCAGGCCTTGTGCAGACCATTGCATACATTAAGCTTCCAACTGCTGATGCATATGGAACTTTAGACATATAATCAATGTCTTCTTGGGTCTTTGGGCACATTTCCTTGCTAAGTTTGAAATGGCTAGCAAAAGGTGTACTAACTGGTTTTGCATTGTGCATATTAAATCTTTTCAACACCTTTTGTATGTACTCATTCTGAGACAATGTTAATTTGTGATTTTTCCTATCTCTAGTTATTCTCATACCGAGGATTTATTTTGCAGCTCCCAAATCCTTCATTGCAAATGAATTTTCCAATTTTCTTTTGAGCACATTTATTTCCTGCATGTTAGACCCTGTAACAAGCATGTCATCTACATACAATAACAATATAATATAGCTACCATCATTTTTCTTTTTCAGATAAACACAATGATTAGAGTGACATCTAGCATAACCTTGTTCAGACATAAACTTGTCAAATTTTAGATACCACTGACTTGGAGCTTGTTTTAAGCCATACAAGCTCTTCTTCAACCTGCACACTAGTTTTTCCTTCCCTTTTAACTCATATCCTTGTGGCTGCTGCATATATATATCTTCCTCCAAATCCCCATGGAGAAAGGTTGTCTTTACATCTAACTGCTTAAGATGAAAATCTTCAACTGCTAGTAGACTTAAAATAGTTTTTATTGAAGTCATTTTAACAACAGAAGAAAATATTTCATCAAAATCAATACGTTTTTTCTATGCAAAACACTTCACCACAAGTCTAGCTTTGTACCTTTGTTTTCCTCCATTTTCTTCCTTCAGCCTGTAAACCCATTTATTCTTCATTGTAGTTTTACCTGCAGTCAACCTGACTAAGTCCGAATTCTAGTTATGCATTAAGGAGTCCATCTCTTCTTCCATGGCTAGTTCCCACTTCTTCCTGCTTTCAACCTACATTGCTTCTTCATAACATTCGGGTTCACCAGAATCAGTCAACAATAAATAATATAATGAAGGAGAGTATCGTTCAGGGGGTATACTTATCCTGGTCGATCTTCTAACACCACTTTCAAGTGTTTGGAGTGCCTATTGTTGTTGTGGTGGTTGTTGTTGTTGTGGTTGTTGATTATTATTATTTTCAGGCACCTTTACTTTTTCAGTGATTTCATTAGGAACTGCATATTCCTTGTTTTCTTTTTCCTGTTGTCAAGCTATAAAAAGGGTCTCTTTCACCTCTAATTACCTCACGTTAATTTGTCAATCCGGGAACATTTTGTTATTTTAAAGAGTGTCTTAGTCTGAGGCTATCATTTTCCAGAGTAATGCTAGTAGTACAGTGTTCGAAAATACAAGAGTAAATAGATGCTTGTTTACAACTAACTACTTCAAAAGATTAAACCACACATTCAGAAAACCAAGCAATTTATCAGTCAAGGGTTTAGTAGCAATAACTCATCCCTTTGTAAACTGATGGAAAAGGAAACTAGAGAATATATTGTGGATCTGGGAGCCGGATAGTAGATGTCAATGCTCACTACAGTCTGGGATCGTTCTTCACACCAAAATAACAAATGACAAGAAATGAAATGGTAGATAAGAAATGGAACAACAATTAAGCAATTGTAACGAAAACTAAGTCTAACAAGCAGTAACACCTTAGTCTATAAGATCAAATGCACTAATCGTAATCTACAGGAATCAAACAACAATCCTTCACTCTTAAGGGCGGATTGAATAACACACCCAAAATGGAACAATACTGATTAATGATGAATTATAGAACAACGCTTGAAAACCATATATACACACAACACACCTTAATAGTAATTTGATCTAGTTATCAGTCTTAGTTAGAAAGAGTACGACTGCATTTCAAAATAGAACAACATTGTTTATAGATCCAACAATCGCAAAGAACGTAACTCCCAAGATGAATTACATAATGTCAATGAACAAGTGCACAACACAAAGGCTCTGTAATTAAACAACAACAATATTCTGTAAAGACTAGCAGTATTATATCAACACTTAAAAGAACAGTGATAAGATGCAGAGTCAATACAATAGTTATGTCTTTAGAAACCTTAATAAATCAAACATAACAGAGCATGTGATGCAAACTTACAAAACACATCAGATTACCAAATAACGTCGATAAGAAAACCACACATAAACCAAATGTAATAGTATAGTAGCAAGTGTCCTCCAGGGCCAGGCCCTTAGCCTCCAGGGGTACACCGCTTGAAGTTATTCCAGACTCAGAGATGAAATAGCAACCAAGTTTGTATTAATGCATAAAGCGGAATTACAATAGATCAGTTCTTAACGAGACCCAATGATCAAAGTTTTGATATTAAAGGAAATTACATAAAACATAACATATTCTCACTCTCCTCGAGCTAACAGTGCTACCCCTTTTATAATGGTGAAGGCGGAGATATCTAGATGCAAAAATAGTTAAAGCAGTGATCCCTCAGGATCCTTGATCTTGAGGGATTCGCCGAACCTAGTCCTCAGTCATCTCTTTTTTTCCTGCACCGAGCTGATATCTCCACTTCCTTTCCAAGGCTGATTCGATTTGATTTGCTTTGCCTTGTTTGCATACGGTTCCCCGACAAAGGGACAACAGTTAACCCGTTCTTGTCCTTTCCTTTGGAACAATAGTTTCTCGTTTTTCCTTCTTTTTGCATAAGGAAATGACAATTGTCAGTGTTTTCGTCTTGCATATTAATCTCACATTTTTTTATTACAATTCCTTATCCTTTTCCTAGTTCATGATGCAAAAGGTTTGTAAGTTCTAATGAAAAGATGCTGAAATAATTACCAAAAACATACCTTCTTTAGTACTCCACACACCCCCCTACTTACCCTTTTTCATGCCCTCATGAAAACATTGTAGTTGACATGTAAGGCAGTGAGTGAGTAGGCTGGAGATGGAATCTCATGTGAAGGCCTACAACCATGACCTAACTAGGTGTTCAAAGAAATGGCCTGTCTGACCCTCAGGCATCTCATACAGGGCTTGGTATCCGGGTGAACGGTGCTAAATAATTAGACTCCGAAACCTATATCCTAACCAGGATGGCCCTGCCCTCAAAATGACTTTGGGATAGAGGTGCAAGCGGTTGGCGGCTAATTTAAAATTTTCATACTTAAATGGTTCCTTGAGCTGGATATTCGGATTAGAGATCTGATACCGAAATTTAACCGCATCAATGGCAAGGTCTTTGATAGAGAAAAAGTATTATATTCCCTGCCGAATGATTGCCTCATGAATGGGTCCTAATGCTTCAATTACACCTGGAGTCTTCATGAGGATTCTACGTTTTCTCCACAACTATACTGGATTTGTAGGCTCAGCTGTTATCCACAAATCTAATCCGTTTTCTTGTCTTTGGAAAGCATTATAAGCTTTAAGCCATTTAATTTGATTAACCCCAAATGAAATAAATGCTTGTAATCGAATATCCCCAACAAAAGGGCCAGGGTTCAGCTCGGTCTCCTGGAGTAATACAAGGTTAATGTAAATAAAACTCACACAGTAGTCTCTAAAATTTTACCCCGTAGTGCTTACAGCAGTTTATAAAATCATCGATGGTGTTAATTTGTATGGGATCACCTGCTTTAATAGCATTTATTTTCAATTGCAAATATTGTTCCATTAAAACAAGGCATAATTCTTAGTAGGGGCTCTACATGCTAGGACGTCATTGTATAAAGAACATAAGGTATCCATATTCTTGATAACTATATCTAACCTATGAGTTACCTTCGCAACTTTATCTTCTTCCCTTCGCCACCCTTCAAAGGCCTAGCTTTTGGATAGATTGATGTTCCTAAGCTGCTGTTGTAGCTCTTCATACTTTTCTCGAGGGACCGTTTGCTCTATAAGCTTTTTTGCTACTTGCTAAGCTTGCTTCAAACCCTTTCATAGGGTTACCATTTTCGAATCTCTTTTCTGTGCTACTGGACGCTGGGAGTTTTACCTGAATTTTCTTATTGCGTTGTTTTGTGTTCATGAGCCTTATCACTCCCGAAGGTGGTGTCTCTGTCTGAATTTCCTTATCGCGGGTCAACATATCCTCCATTTCTATCTTAACGTGGATATCAGTCCATTGTTGTTCCTTTTTAATTTGAACATCAGTCTGCTCCTCAACATCATTTGGAACAACAGCCTACTTTTCGACAGGGTTTTAAATAGTAGGATGGACTCTGATCCTCCGACCCTTTGTCTTAAGGGGTTTGCTAGAGTGGTTGCATTTTTCCTTCTCGAAGTGCTTTTTACCCTTTTCCTTGCTTTTAAAATCCTGATCTGCTGTCAGAGCTGAACTATTACATTCAGTAGTCTCTGCTATTCTTTTCGCAATTCCTTAATTTCCTCAATTTCCTTAGAAGGAACAGTAGGTTGTTCACTGCGGCCTGGACTGTGACTAATTCCCTGATTTTCTCCCTGGGGTGCTTCTTTGTTGCTCTGCTCTGGTTGCTCCAGGGCAAGAACCCTAACAGATTCTGTTATTTCTTGGGTGACTTCCTTTTCTACCCCCTTTCCTCCAAAATTTATTCTGGTGTCGTCTGGCTAGGAACAGATTGTTCCTGTTCTGCATCTCCTATCATATTTTCATCATGAACAGGCATATTCTCTTCTTCTACCTCTTCTGCATGCGATTCTTCAGGTGCATCTCCCTCTTGAGGTTTCTCTTCAGCATGGAGATCTAATGGACTGGAAGGTTGGCCATATTCGCCCATATTGGCCAAAACTTTGGCCAATTCATCTTCTCTCAATGGATCCTGCAATTGGCTACCTTCCTACTGTTTCGTTTCCTCCTCTTGCTCGGATTGTTCGGTTTCTTCTTCAATTTCTCCTTCCTCTTTTTCCTACATTCCTTTCTCATTATCTTTCCCTTCTAATTGTGGGGGTTGCTCATCTTCTATCTCTACTAGTTGGCTGGTGTTTCCCTGGGGCTTCTCCAGCCTCCCTCATATCCGTGCTAGCCAGACCGATATCCTTCGTTTTTCTGGATGCTCAAGTGTACTGGTGGCATGTTTACGTTTTGGGGATGGTATGGTCAATCCTTGATCTATCATGGCAATTAGCTCTTCCTAGCTGCTTTGCTGCTTGGTAAGGCTATGGATGACTATTAACCGAATCAAACCATGATGACTAATAACTGACTCTACATGTTGTGCCTTTTTTATGCTCTGTGCAACGTCATAAAGTAATGAATTCAAAAATTTAGGTGAATTTACAGAGCATTTTTGCTTTAGTACAGCTACGAGTTTAAGATTTCATGGTCTTACCACATATTTTCTTCCTTCACGGGTGATGTAGCTTTGAATGGTCTTCGCCAATTCCACCCACGACTCTCCTAATGCTACTAACAGAACCCCCTTTCCTCTAATTGTCAGGCTCTAGCCTTCCTCTTGGAAGATTTCTATGATCTTCTGCAATTTCTCCTTCTTTAACATCCATACAGGTCCAAAGGCTGGAAGTCCCGAGACTTCTACGATTATGCCATCGGTGACTGCTATGCGTCTCCCCTTCACGGCTCAACGGTATACTATTTTTTATTTTTTGCATGACTTGCTGTTCATAAGCCATTTCCATTGTGTAATCTGCAACATTAAATTTTGAGCGAGTCTTGTGTCTGTCAGCCTTTTTATGTTTCAAACAGCGTGAATAGCTGCCGTTCCATTGTCAAAACTCTGAGATTTTACAGTGAAACCATAAACATGGGATGAATATCGATTCGTAGAGAACCGCAGGTGTTAACAGTCTCTGCTGCTGCCCAGGAAATCTTGGCAAGAGCAGGGTGGCTAACTTATCTCAATCGCTTACAGGAATCCAATGAGACTGTAGCAATTGAATTCTTGCAGAACTTGCAAGAGGATCACTCCATAGTGAGGGGGAGATGCATAGCAGTCACCGATGACATAATCGCAGAAGTCTTGGGACTGCCAACCACTGGACCTGTATGGACGTTAAAGAAGGAGAGATTGTAGAAGATCATAGAAATATTCCAGGAGGAAGGCCAGAGCCTGACAATTAGAGGAAAGGGGGTTCTGCTAGTAGCATTAGGAGAGTCGCGGGCGGAATTGGCGAAGACCATTCAAAGCTACATCATCTGTGAAGACAGAAAAAACGTGGTAAGACCACGACATCTTAAACTCTTAGCTGTATTAAAGAAAAAATGATCTATAAATTTACCTGCATTTTTGAATTCATTACTTCATGACGTTGCATGGAGCATAAAAAAGGCACATCATGTAGAGTCATTTGTTAGTCATCATGGGTTGATTCAATTAATAGTCAGCTATAGCCTTACCCAGCAGTAGAGCAGCTGGGAAGAGCTAATTTCTATGATAGATGGAGGATTGACCATACCATCCCCAAAATGTAAACATGCCACCAGTACACCTGAGCATCCAGAAAAATGAAGGAAATCAGTCCGGCTAGCACGGCTACGAGGGAGGCTGGAGAAGCCCCAGGGAAATACCAGCCAACCGGTAGAGATAGAAGATGAGAAACCCCCACGATTAGAAGGGGAAGACAATGAGAAAGGAATGGAGGAAAAAGAGAAAGGAGAAATGGAAGAAGAAACCAAGCAATCTGAGCAAGAGGAGGAAACAGAACAGCAGGAAGGTAACCCATTGAAGGATCCATTGAGAGAAGATGAATTGGCCAAAGTTTTGGCCAATATGGTCGAATATGGCAAACCTTCCAGTCCATTAGATCTCCATGTCGAAGAGAAACCTCAGGAGGGAGATGCACCTGAAGAATCACATGCAGAGGAGGTAGAAGAAGAGAATATGTCTGTTCATGATGAAAATATGATAGGAGATGCAGAACAGGAACAATCTGTTCCTAGCCAGACGATACCAGAAGAACTTCCGGAGGAAAGGGGGAAGAAAAGGAAGTCACCCAAGAAATAACATGATCAGTTAGGGTTCTTGCCCCGGAGCAACCAAAGCAGAGCTACAAAGAAGCACCCCAGAGATAAAATCATGGAATTAGTCACTGTCCAGGCCGCAGTGAATAACCTGCTATTCCTTCTAAGAAAATTGAGGAAATTAAGGAATTGCGAAAAGAACAACATATACTACTGAATGTAATAATTCAGCTCTGACAGCAGATCAAGATTTTAAAAGCAAGGAAAAGGGTAAAAATGACTTCAGGAAGGAAAAATGCAACCACTCTAGAAAAACCCCTAAAGACAAAGGGTCAGAGGACCAGAGTCCATCGTGCTATTCAAAACCCTATCAAAAAGCAGGTTGCTATTCCAAATGATGTTGAGGAGCAGACTGCTGTTCAAATTAAAAAGGAACAACAATGGACTGATATCCACGTTAAAATAGAAATGGAGGATATGTTGACCTGCGATAAGGAAATTCAGACAAAGACACCACCTTCGGGAGTGATAAGGGTCATGAACGCAAAACAACGCAATAGGAAAATTCAGGTAAAACTCCCGGCCTCCACTGTTGCATGGAAAAGAGATCCGAAAACGGTAACCCTACGAAAGGGTTTGAAGCAAGCTCAGCGAGCAACAGAAAAGCTTATAGAGCAAACGGTCCCTCAAGAAAAGTATGAAGAGCTACAACAGCAGCTTAGGAACATCAATCTATCCGAAAGCCATGCCTTTGAAGGGTGGCGAAGGTTAGATATAGTTATCAAGCAGATGGATACCTTATGTTCTTTATACAATGACGTCCTAGCATGTAGAGCCCCTGCTAAGAATTATGCCTTGTTTTAATAGAACGATATTTGCAATTGAAAATAAAGTCTGTTAAAGTAGGTGCTCCTATACAAATTAACACCATCGATGATTTTATAAACTGCTGTAAGCACTACGGGGTAAAAGTTCAGAGACTATTGTGTGAGTTTTATTTACATAACCTTGTATTAGACCAGGAGTCTGAGCTGAACCCTGGCCCTTTTGTTGGGGATATCCAATTACAGGCTTTTATTTCATTTGGGGTTAATCAAATTAAATGGCTTAAAGCCTATAATGCTTTCCAAAGAAAAGAAAAAGGATTAGATTTGTGGATAAGGGTTGGGCCTAGGAATCCAGTACAGTTGTGGAGAAAACATAGAAACCTCATGAAGACTCCAGGTGTAATTGAAGCATTAGGACCCATTCATGAGGAAATCATTCGACAGGGAATAAAATACTTTTTCTCTATCAAAGACCTTGCCATTGATGCGGCTAAATTTCGGTATCAGATCTCTAATCCGAATATCCAGCTCAGGGAACCATTTAAGTACGAAAATTTTAAATTAGCCGGAAACCGCTTGCACCTCTATGGCGAAGTCATTTTGAGGGTAGGGCCATCCTGGTTAGGATATAGGTTCCAGAGTCCAATTATTTGGCACCCTGCACCTGGATACCAAGCCCTGTATGAGCTGCCGGAGGGTCAGACAGGCCATTTCTTTGAACACCTAGTTATGCATCATGGTTGTAGGCCTTCACATGAGATTCCATCTCCAGCCTACTCACTCACTGCCTTACATGTCAACTACAATGCTTTCATGAGGGCATGAAAAAGGGTAAACATGGGGGTGTGTGGAGTACTAAAGAAGGTACGTTTTTTGTAACTATCTCAACATTTTTTCATTAGAACTTACACACCTTTTGCATCATGAACTAGGAAAGCGATAAGGAATTGTAATAAAACATGTGAGATTAATATGCAAGACGAAAACACTGACAATTGTCATTTCCTTATGCAAAAAGAAAGAAAAATGAGAAACTGTTGTTCCAATGGAAAGGACAAGTACCGGTTAACCGTTGTCCCGTTGACGGGGAACCATATGCAAACAAGGAAAAGCAAATGAAAGTGAATCAGCCCTAGAAAGGAAGTGGAGATATCGGCTCGGTGCAGGAAATAAAAGAGATGACTAAGGACTAACGGTTCGGTGAATCCCTCAGGATCATTGATCCTGACGGACTGCTGCTTTAACTATTTTTGCACCTAGATATCTCCACCTTCACCATTATAAAAGGGGCAGCATGTCAGCTCGAGGAGAGAGTTAGAATCTATTATGTTTTATGTAATTTCCTTTAAGATCAAAACTTTGATCATCGAATCTCTTTAAGAACTGATCTATTGTAATTCCGCTTTATGCATTAATACAAACTTGGTTTCTATTTCATCTCTAAGTCTGGAATAAATTCAAGCGGTGTACCCCTGGAGTCTAAGGGCCTGGCCCTGGAGGACACTTGCTCCTGTACTATTACATTTGGTATATGTGTGGTTTGCTTATCGACGTTAATTGGTAACCTGATGTGTTTTGTAAGTTTACATCACGTGCTCTGTTATGTTTGATTTATTAAGGTTTCTAAAGACAGAACTATTGTATTGACTCTGCATCTTATCACTGTTCTTTTAAGTGTTGATATAATACTGCTAGTCTTTACAGAATACCGTTGCTATTCAGTTACAGAGCCTTTGTGTTGTGCACTTTTTCATTCACATTACGGAATTCATCTTGGGAGTTATGTTCTTTGCGATTGTTGGATCTATAAACAATGTTGTTCTATTTTGAAATGTAGTTGTACTCTTTCTAACTAAGATTGATAACTGGATCAGATTACTATTAAGGTGTGCTGTGTGTATATATGGTTTTCAAGCGCTGTTCTATAATTCATCATTAATTAGTGTTGTTCAATTTTGGGTGTGTTATTCAATCTGCCCTTAAGAGTGAAGGATTGCCGTTTGATTCCTGTAGATTATGATTAGTGCATTTGATCTTATAGACTAAGGTGTTACTGCTTGTTAGACTTAGTTGTCGTTACAATTTCTTAACTGTTGTTCCATTTTAGGTTTGCTGTTATATTTCTTAATTGTTGTTCCATTTCTTATCTGCCATTTCATTTCATGTCATTTGTTATTTTGGTGTGAAGAACGATCCTAGGCTATAGTGACCATTGACATCTACTGTCCGGCTCCCAGATCCATGATTTTTTCTCTGGTTTCCTTTTCCATCAGTTTACAAAGGGATGAGTTATTGCTACTAAATCCTTGACTGATAAATTGCTTAGTTTTCTGAATGTGTGGTTTAATCTTTTAGCTGTAAACAAGCATCCATTTACTCTTGTATTTTTGAACACTGTACTACTAGCATTACTCTGGAAAATGATAGCCTTAGACTGAGACACTCTTTGAAATAACAAAACATTCCCGGATTGACATATTAATGTGAGGTAATTAGAGGTGAAAGAGACCCTTTTTATAGCTTGGAAAAGGAACAATAGAAATCGAAAATGCTATTCTTTTGGAAAAGGAACAACAGAACACATAAATGTCATTCCTTTGGAAAAGGAACATTAAAAATCGAAAATTCTGTTCCGTTGGAAAAGGAACAGCAGAATACAGAAATAAAGAAAAAGAACAAAATTACAACAAAATGACGGTTGATCCAAAGGGTGTTGTTCTTTTGAAAAAGGAACAACAGGAAGAAAATGTTGTCCTTTTGAGAAAAGGAACAACAAAAATAGTAACAACAAAACGTTGATTAAAAAATATGTACAAAACTGATTCAACAAAAGAAAAGAAATTATGTACAAACTATGAAAAGAAATAAATTTCTTAATGAATTACAGGTGAGGAAGACTTCTCTCCCCCTCCCAAAATTTCCATATCAGAGTCTTGACGTAGTTGCTGGCAGAAGGACTCCCGAGTGAGTGGTTTGTGATAAAGCCAAAATCGGTGGCCATTTGCCTTGAAGGCATATCCAGAACTGTCAATAGTGATTAGAGTAAGGGTACCATTGTCATGTACTTTTGGATTTCGTATGGTCCCAACCAACGAGTCTAGAGTTTCCCAGGGAAGTCCTGAAACCTGGAATCGTACAAAAGTGCTCAGTCTCCTTCATGGAAAACTTTATTTTTAATGAGAGCATCATACCATTTAGCTTGCTGCTGTTGGATCAGGGCAGTGTTTTGAAGTGCAGAGAGCCTAATTTCATCCAACTCATTGATCTACTGTAATCGATTAATTTGTGCCTCGGTTAGATCTAAACCAACTTCCTATGTTGTTCGTAATGTTTGGATTTCGAATTCTATGGGGAAAATGGGTTGTTTTCCAAACACTAATTGATAAGGTGAGTAACCAATGGTACTTCTCCATATTGTTCTATAAGCCAACAGTGCTTTGGGTAGTCTGGCAGCCCAATCATGTCTATGTGACACAATGGTTTTTGCTAGGATTGCTTATATTATTTTATTGTTGCTTTCTACCTACCCATTTGCATGTGGGTGGTATGGAGTAGTGATTTTATGCTGGACATGATAGTTGTTGAGTGTTGCAGTTATTTTGTTCCCAGCAAACTATGGTTCATCGTTTGTAATTATTTCTCTTGGAAGGCCATAACGCACAAATAGATGGAACAAGAACTATATGACAGAATCCTCTGTAGCTCTTGGCAATGCCTCTACTTCAACCCACTTGTTGACATATTTTGTTGCCACCAAAATATATGTTTTTTGGTTTGATGATGGGTTAATTGGTTCAACGAAATGAAGAGCCCATCGCTCGAATGGTTCGATGACTAGCTATGGTTTCAGAGGCATCTCATCAGACTGACCAGGGCGTCCTGCTCTCTGGCAATTGTCACAGGCTTGGACGAATTTCTTTGCATCTTTGAAAATTGTGGGCCAATAATACCCTATTTGGAGCACCTTATGTCAAGTTCTGCGATTGGCGAAATGTCTGCCACATGGTCCGTCATGGCAGGCTTTTAAAATATCAAATATTTCATCTTATCAAATGCATCTCCTGATATGCATGTCTGCCCCTGTGTGGAACAAATAACACCCAATCTAAGAAAATCGAGCACTCCGATGAAAAATCTGTTTCCGTTCATTAGGGGTTAGATGCTTTGGTAATTTACCTACTGCTAGGTAATTAGCAACATTAGCATACCAGGGTGTTTGAACACCCACAACAAATAGATGCTTGTCCGGAAATTGATCTTCAACTGCTGCTACATCAGTTGGCTTTGGCATTCTTGAGAGAGAATAGGCTACAGGATTTTCTTTTCTAGGTCGATCCTTGATTGTAATATCAAATTCTTGCAATAAAATCAACCATCTAGTTATTCTGCCATTTGTGATAGGCTTGTTTGCTAAATATTTTATGGCAGAATGATCTGTGTACAAGACAACAGGATGTCCAGTAATGTAATGTCTAAACTTATTGACAGTATGTATTACAGCTAGAAATTCTTTTCAGTAACAGTGTAGTTTAATTCAACAGGGGATAAATTTTTGCTGATGTAATACATTGCATATGGTTTTTTATCCTCTTCCTGCCCAAAGACTACTCCAATGGTTGTATTTGAGGCATCAGATGATATCTGAAATGGAAAATCCCAATTTGGTCCTCGAAGGACTGGGGCTGTGGACACGAGCTTCTTCATATCCTTGGAAGCATGTTCACATTTTTATGTCCAAAGAAAATCAATGTTACTAGTTAGTGCATACAAAGGTGCAGCAATATGCGAATAATGTTCTATAAACCTGCTATAATAACCAGAAAATCCAAGAAAACTGTGTACCTCCGTTTGAGTGGTAGGAGCGGGAATAAGCAAAATTATTTGTATTTTGGCTGGGTCTACTTGAATGTCAGCTGCTGAAATATAGTGTCCTAGGATAAGTCCTTTAGTCATCATCATATAACATTTTTCATGGCTTAAACAAAGCCTGGTAGGAATGCAGCGTTGTAGGACTTTTTCTAGTGTATCCAATGCTGGATCGAAGTCATCTCCGTATGGTGTAAAGTCATCCATGTATACTTCAATTCCTTCATTTATTAAGTTTGCAAAAATGCTAAGGATAGCCCTTTGGAATGTGGTAGGAGCATTGCATAAGCCAAAAGGTAGAACTCGGTAGGCAAATGTTCCCCAAGGACAAGTAAAACTAGTTTTGTCTTGGTCTTCAGGGGCAATCTGAATCTGATTGTATCCACTGAAGCCATCCAGGAAAGAAAATAATTTCTTTCCTGCCAAAGTGTCTAATACTTGGTCAATGAATGGGAGATGGAAGTGGTCTTTTTGTGTTGCTTTATTTAGCTCTCTGTAGTCCACACAGATTCTCCATTTCCCATTCTTTTTTGGTACCACCACAAGTGGAGAGACCCATTTACTATCAGAGATAGGATGGATGAAATTGACATCTAAAAGTTTTTGAAGTTTAGATTTTACCACATCTTTTAGATGAGGATTTAGTCTCCTCTAAGGCTGACAAACAGGTCTCACATCTTTTTCTATATAAATGTGGTGTGTACATAACTGGGGGTCAATTCCTTTCATATCAGGGTAGTCCCATGCAAATGCTTCTTTATATTTCCTTAACAAATGGATGAGTTTCATTTCTTGTTCGGATGTGAGGTTGGAATTAATGTTTAATGTTTTTCCTCGTTCATTTTCCACAATTTTACTATTTTCAATAGAGGTAATAGGTATTGTATGATCATGTGTATCTTTAAGAGGATCTTCTTCTAATTCACTATCAAATGTTGCTTTTATCATGTGACATTGTGTGTAGGATGTGAGTTCAGTTTGACTAATAAAATTATTAATGGCATCGTCTTTTGTTTGGTCTTTAAAATCAAGTGCCTCTTGTATAGTTAACGGAGATATAATGTTATTAGTAAGGTATGATACAAGGTGCCTATTAGTTTTGATTATTGTGACACTTGGCTACGTTGGAGGATATAGAACTAAGTTCTTGATATTTTCTCCTTTGGTTATGGTCATATTTCCTTGCTGACAGCCAATATAAGCATCAGTAGTGGCAAGCCAAGGCCTACTTAAAATCAATGGATGTCCATCAAGTTGGGTTTTGGGATTTATTATTAGAAAATCAGTTGGATATTCCCAGGAGTCAAAAGAGACCATGACATCATGTAGTGTACCCTCCAGCCTAATCATAGATCGATCAGATAACTCTAGCAAGGTAGAGGTGGGTTCTACAGATGTAATGCCTAGCTTTTGGCAAGTAGTTGTTGTTAAGATATTGATTGCAGCACCTAGATCAACTAAGGCATTGGAAAGGGTCTTACCATAAATTTGCATAGTTACTATTGGATTTCCTGGGTCTTTGTATTTAATGGGTGTTTCTTTTCTTGATAATAAGTCAAATAGAGTGCCAACTACTTGGACTCTTGGATTATTTGTTATATTCCTCCTTGGTTTCTTTATACACAATTCTTTGATAGTTTTTGCGTATATCGAGATGTCTTAAATGGCTTGGAGGAATGGAATTTCTATGTAGAAATTTTGTAATTCTCCCAAAATGTCAAAATCATGATATTGTATAGGTCAAGGTATGATCAATCATTCTTGGAACAGGGGAGAGCATGTGGTTGCTTGATTATGAGTTTGTTGTTTATTCACATCCTCTTCTTGTGACATATGTTCTCTGGGTAATTGATTTTCAACCTGAACTGTCTTATCTCCCTCGGTTTCAATAATACACCCAGATCTTAACTAAAGATCATTAGACTCCCTTAGATCGGCTCCTATTTCTGGTGTTTTTATGATTTGGGAAGATTATACCGGTATGTTATTTGGATTGGGGTTGGCTTGGGATGGGAGTTGCGGTTTTAGATTAGACTGGGGATTTTGTTGTAAGGCTGGTAGTGTAGGTTGAGGGAGCGGAATGGTTCCTACTGGCTGATGCATCAGTCTCTGCCAGTTTGTCTGCCAGGCTGAACTTTTTGAAGTAGGGGGAGTCCATTGTGGTGGGTATGCATTACTTTGCCAACATGGTGGGGTATAAGGAAGATTCAGCCAACCAGATTGGCTTGCCTGATTCAGCGATGAGGTTGAGGAAGGAAACGACTGTAGTGACCAGTTTGGAAATGGGGGTTGAAATTGACTTTCCCACATATTATATTGTTGAGCATTATACTGCGGAGGCTGAAAATAAGAATTTGGGTCTCGAAACATACCAGATTGTTGTGATTGCCACTGACGGTGTTGGTTGAGCAAATACACTGATTATGGCTCTTCTTCTACTTCCTTATATACTGCTTTTAATCCGGGAAGTGAGGGACAACTTTCCGTAAGGTGATCTTTTGTGCAGATGGCGCATGTTTGGACTGCATCTAGCGGACACTCCTTATGGCTATGCTTTTTCCTGTATCGGGGACAGAAGATTGCCAAATTCTGTTCTACCTCCATTTGCTTTTGTTTGGCCTGCATAATATCAAGTTGTGTAGTTAGTGTCCCTAGTATATCAGTTTTAAAATTTTCCAATAAATTTCTAATTTCTACACACGTTACTACTTTTGTCGAAATTTTATTATCTCGTACAAAATGATCATGTTTTGCCGATTTTAATCTTGTGTTGCCTCTCGAGCTCCTGATACATAAATCAATGATGTCAGCAAAATTTTCTTGATAAATATCTCATTTTCCCATAATGTTTAATGTTTCAATCCAATGTTCCTTCATGCCCTTTATTAATGATGTTTTTAACACATTATCAGGTAAAGACAGTGATGCATAAGGAGATCTTTGAAGATTATACTGAAAACATTCCACATACTCCTCTAATGTTTCGTTTGGTGTAGCTATCATCTGGAATATTTCGTCCTTCAGTTCTCTAGACCTACAATAGTTCTGATATTTTTTAGAAAAGATTCTTTGATTTGATCCTAGTTATTTATAACCCTGCCACCTAATCCCATAAACCATCTTAAAGTAGCCCCTTTTAATGTAGAGGGAAATAATTCCAGTTTCTAGGGGTCGGTGGTGTAATCATATCCCTTACACATCACATCGAATTCAAATAGAAATGCATCCGAGTCTCTGATGTAAGACCGTGGAATGTAGGGATATGTTGAAGCGAGATTTCTTTCATAGGCGCATTTGTTGCAGAATCCACTATGGGGTATTGTAATGTAGAGTTTTGGGTGTTTGGCTGTTTTTGAGCCATTTGGTCGAATATATGCCAATAACCTTATGGGATATCTAGGAGGGTATTCCTAGGTTGAGGGGGAATGGCTTTAACAGGAATAGTTTTAATAGCACTTCCTCTATCTGGGATAATGAGAGTGCCTAATGTCTAAGGAGATTGGGTTTTTGTAGAACTTCCCTTGTTTGGGTTGTTCAATGGCTGAGTTGTCTCAAGAGGAGATCTTGGTTCCTCAGTTTCCCCTGTCTCTCCTCCTCCTTCACAAATATTACTGAAATTCCCTTCTTGCAATGGTTATGGAGTAGAATTTTCAATTTCTTGAAAGTCTCGCTCTTTAGTTTGGCTATGCACCTCAGCAAAGGCTACAGATGGTGATCTTGTGGCCTGAAGGGAACTGATAGGCTGTCTAGAAATAAATTTTCTGGGTCCTACTGAGGGTTGAGATTCTGCTTTCTTGAATATTTCGTCTATGAAGGTTGGTCGGCCAAGGGTCACCAGCCCCTTAGCTTTTTCTGGCTTGGGTAGAGGTTTGAAATTCTTTTCTGGCTTTTTCTGCTTAGTCATGCTCACAAATTAACTACTAAATTCTACCCAAACAAAACAACAGCAAATCTATAGGAAAGCGGGCAGAGGAGCAGGGTTGTTACATGCTCCACACTTAGGTTCTTACCTTCTGTTTTTAAAACCCAATTCTTCCCTAGCAGGTTCGTACACTACTCTGAAAAACGAACAAATGGCTACACTCTTTCCCTGGAAACGGCACCAAAATGTCAAGCTATAAAAAGGGTCTCTTTCACCTATAA
This sequence comes from Pinus taeda, assembly GCA_000404065.3. Lineage (NCBI taxonomy): Eukaryota > Viridiplantae > Streptophyta > Pinopsida > Pinales > Pinaceae > Pinus > Pinus taeda. The sequence continues at coordinate 14,719 of APFE030544882.1, read as the reverse complement.
TTACCTCACATTAATATGTCAATCCGGGTGATAGCCTCCTGCTGCAGCAGGTTACTCATATTTCATTATTGACATTTTTACAGGCCAAATATGTCATAGTTTGCATGCTGCAATGCTCCATATTTGCTAAACAGTCACCAAGGAAAGAATGCTACTCAAAGTTCATCTACTGCATTCCAATTTTCAAGAGTCATTCCAGTTTTGTGGAATTTTCAGCTAAAGGGAGGTCCAAACAGCCTAATATTGGTCTCCCTAGGTTTCAATTTCCTGTTTTAGAATATAGAGAATCAAAATCTGTCCAAATAGCTTAATCTTGACAGATTCTTAGATAGGTAGAGAATCAAAGGAGCCCAACTGCTCAATCTGGGCCCTTGGAAGAAATAAGGGTAGTTTGTAGATAGGAAGGCATAAAAAGAAAAAATTGAAATGCTGGGTCTGCAAGTCTAAGTGCACCCAAACCAAAAGAAGAAAAAAATGTTAGGGAAGTAGGCTGGGTAAGTAGTTTTGAGGTTGCAAAATCTTGGTTTCTGATCAATTCTATGTTTTCAAAGTATCATCTCTACTCAGGTCACAGTCATTAGGCAGTTTCATGTGGAGGAGCTCAAATCAGGCATAACTAACTTCCCTTTCTTCCTCTTCCCCAAATTAGTGACTAATTTCCCCAAAAGAGGTCAAGATCTGTTTGATATCTCTTATTTTTATCATTTTCCATGTCATTAGCCTTGGTGAGGATCTGCCTCACTCAAGGAGGGTCCATACTTTTTCTACAAAGCTCTATCTCCCCTTTGAAGCCTAAGATCTCTGAAACTTAGCGCTTTCTTGTCATCTCCATATTAACTACTGACATTATTATTTAACTCCCTATATTTTCCCCACCCCCCTACTAAAACCATGTAAACAATCCCCTTATGTAAATATCCCCTCCCCCTAGTTGAAATTTAACCATAAGTATTTCTCTAGGAATTACTAAGTCACCTGGACATTAGTAACAACCCTCATCTCCGCATAATTCCCCTTCCCTAGTGTTTGGACCCCTTCCAAAACACAAAGAACCTCTTCCAAATGAAAAAAACCCCCCCCCACACGTTTTTCTTTGGAAATTATTGATGTTTGTTTAATAAAATTCCAACGCGCCAAACACATTCAACCCATTTCCTAAAGTTCAAACCCACGACGCTGTGAAAAATTAAACTTTTAACGCGCGCGCTCTTTTATTAAACTCCGCGCATCTCCCTTTCCCATCCACCATCGGATCGCCCCCCCCAGATCCAACGGCCTTTGTTCATATCGGGCGCCCTATTGTGGTGGTAGGTTACCACCCGATGTCCGACGGTTTTACCGTCGTACACCAGGACAGGTGGCGGCCTCCCATTGCATCGGGCCGCCCCTGACAGAAACCGCCCCACAGGCCAAAACCGCCCTCCCCTCACGTATCAGGACTGTCGCGTCGCCTTGCCACGTCACCTCCACATCACCTCACACTGCCTGCGCCCAGCCCATGTCACCCTGCCACGTCACCCTGCTGTACTGCCACATCACCTTGATGATGTCAGCATGTTGATGTCATATCCGTACCAGAGGACCTCGCTGTTGACATCAGCATGCTGACATCATCCTCCGTACAACTGACGTCAGCAACCAAAAAATGGAAAATTTGCACAAGCACGAAAGTCGAGCTTCAGAGCTTCGGGAAATGGGCCATATTGGGGAATCGTTTGATTCCTTGGCCCTTTTTGCACTGAAAAGGCCCGAAAATGCCCAATTTTGCCAAATCTAGTGTATTTGAAGACAGAGAGAGACCAGGAATAAAGATTAAAGAGTATCAGATCAAATATGCAGATTAAGAACACGTCAAAGAGTATCAAGAAGCGGCGAAGGCCATCAATGTAGAGGCAAAGTGTATCAGAGGAGATTTTCTCAGGACTCGAGGAAAATCCAACATTAAAACAAAAGCTCTAAAAGTCAAGAAGCAATTGAAGATGCATTGAAGGCTCACCAACACAAATGACTGCGCATTAAACTCACAGGAGATCAGTGGACCAGAACTCAATGCACAGTTATGACAGAACCAGTGCACCAAGCCACACAGGACACCTCATCAACTCAACTTGATTCAGCTACCTCTGGCAACAGCCCAAAGGACTTACTTGCATTTAATTCTAGCAACAATTAGGTTTTAGAAAAAGCTTTTTGCTACAGACCTGTTTAGGTCGGTTGTAATAAATGACTTTAGATATTTTGCTTATATATACCACCCTGAAAAATGGAGTAGGGGTTGGTTGGTTGGTTGATTAGTAGATTGATCTTTTCTATTCCGATTTTTCTCTCAAGCAGAGACTCGCACTGTAACTGTGATGCTTTCTATAATCAAAGACTGCTGAAAGCATGGATTCTGAAAATGTCTGTTGTGTTTAAATTGGCCAAGGAGTGACTATGGAATTCCTGTGCTTCTACATGGTTCAATAAGTGCTTCTTAACTCTGTTAGTTTTTCATGTTTGTTTTATCATCATTCCGATATCTAAATTGCAGAAAATAAGAATAGTTTAGGATTTGCTTAGCTACACCTTAGGCTCAATTTCTGCAATTTTTCATGTTTTCATCAGGAATAGTTATGAACATGCATACTTAAATGATATTTTTTACGTTGTTTCTTTCACATATGAATGATAGTTTAGGAATTCTTAACTTCTCCTAGAAAAGCATTCGTTCACCTCTCCTCCCTGCCAGTTTTGATGAAAGATACTTAATTGCCTTTCATCCTTGACCATTATTCCATCCTTTCAGCAAATTGATAATTGTCTCATGTGTGGCTATCCCGCTCCGTAATCCTCTTGTGACCAAGAAAACGCAACAACAAGCTGTAATCCATGACTCCATGCCCAATGGTTTGAAACTTATCACACTCTACCTTACGTCTCTGCTTGGAATGTTTTACCTGGCATACATCCTCCATCCAAAAAAAAAATCAAAACCCCTAAACCCAACAACTAGCCTAAAATCATCATAAACAAAGTTAAATCATTAAGAGAGAGCCCTCTCTGATTGCAGGTGGGCTAGAACCTGCAATCCAAAGATTGGTTTGTGGTTACCTTGGCCGTATCCCTATAGGAGCCTAGGGACAACCTGAGTGATAACAGCTCCCATGTATCGTCGAGTATATACTAGGATACCATAATAGGCTACATCCTTCATCCTTAGGAAGCCATGTCTGCCACCCCATCGATCGCAATGCACTGAACACATCATTCGGGAAGATTGAATGCCGTAGCGTAAAAATTATTTTGCAGTTTTGCGATTGGTTTGGTAATCCTCTCTGCCTAGATCTCCAGAGAATTCCATTTTTCTCCTTTTTAGACTCCTTAAAGGAAAAGGTCCTCTGAGCACTTCTCACTTCAGGCTTAATAAAAATCGAAGGCGGCTAGAGTCATCTTTTGTTTTTTCTCGACTCGTTAAAATTGAAAAATCCTAGTCCCTTCTCCTCTTAGGGAGATGTTGGTGCGCCCCATATGGCCACTTTGTCACTTCCAGGGTTGACAATTGGTTTGCCTATCTAGCTCTTCTCTACCTCTGTCATTCAGAATCTCGTAATTCCTGAATAGTCAAATCAGCAACTAGATGACACTAGAGTTGCCTCCCAAACTTCTACTTCCTCTAATTCTCCCTCTCCTCCTTCCTCTTCGCTTGATAAAGCCGATAATGCTAAAAATCAAGTAACTGAGAAGAAGAAGAAGAAGAAAGAGAAAAAGGAAAAGAAGAAAAAGGAACCAAAATCGAAAGGGGGCAACCAAGCGTCATCTAGCGAAAATCCTCACACTGCACCTTCGAAACCTAAATCTCCTTGTGTCATTTGCAATGGAAACCACTATCACCGAGATTGTCCCTGCATCCCTCAAATCTTAAGGGACTGGTCTCCTCATTTGCACAATCCGGTGGCATCAACCTCTGACGATCATGTTGAATGCACACCATCAACTAGTGAAAGTGAAGCACATGGACAAAAAAAGAATCCCAAATTTCCTTGTAAGTTGTGTGAAGGCAATCACGCCGTCTAGCATTGTCCCTTCCTTGACGAGGCTAAAAGAGTTTTGGATGATCGTCCGGTTTCACCGCTACGACTTCCTCCTGGATATAAAAAACTCTTGCCAAGTCCTCCACCGGTTGAAATCCGACTGGCCCGTCATTGTGGTCGGCCGAAGCGTCTATCATTGAAAATGAACCCTCTGAATCCATACCAAATGAAAGTCAAAAGGTCGAGACGGTAGTTGACCTGTTCTTTCCTTCAGAGTGTTCATCTTCGAATGATACCGTCACTGAAGAGAAAGAGAATGACACCATTCAAATTCTTTTCATCAACACAGACTCCGATGAACTTGGGGGAAGTCCTCCCATTCCTTTATCGTAGGAAGGAAGTTCATCAGAGTCATATCCAACCGTCTATTCGGTCCCACCACCAAGCAACCTAGTCATTTCCTTCGATTGGAATCTACTAGGCAGACCCCGTTTACCAGCTAGTGTACCATTTAGAATCATTGTACAAGCTTACAGAATGGTTATG
>APFE030544875.1:0-24116 GCA_000404065.3 Pinus taeda | reverse complement strand
TAATTTGTTTCCAATCCCTCTTCTAAGTTAATTTTGAGGCTTTGTATTGAAATCTAAGGTGTTGTTGAGATGAATTGCAATGAATTTGACTATATATACAATGTATGAGATATTTTCCTATCAAATTTATGCAAATCTCAAATGCCTTCACACTTATTTCTTTAGGAATGGAATTTAAAGGATACAAATCAAAATATATTTAAACCATTATACAAATATTAATTCTTTATCTAACATCATTATTCACAAAAATCCCCCTTTGAATGAATGTGAGATATGCAAGACACCTTCCATGTGATTTGGAAGTGAATGGTAATACAATATAAAAATATATTTTTTGATCTTATTGACAAATTAGTAAATATATTTTAGAAAAAACATTAAAATAAATGGAAATATAATAAAATAGATATACACTGAATGAGAAAGGTAATACTTTTCATTAACAAGGAGATAATTGTTCAACATTACACCTTGTTTAGGATAGGTAACACCTACATCACCTCCTATTGCAACTATTCTACTAAAAATGATCATATTTGTATTATATATGTACAATGACAAATTCCTTAGTTCTCCTTATTATCAAAAGAAGCGATGAAGGTGAGATAAACCTGGACATGCATAAAAAACTTGAACGAAATAAAAGAAGAGTAAAATGTTTCTTTGGCTAAATTATAATATAATTACATTTATGCATCCTAAATTGTCTTTAATCATTTCAGATAAAAAAGTATCATGAAATGGACACGCCCTTAGCATTGAGTATTTTCATGAGTACTATGTCACAAATCCTCACAACATGCAAACATCAAATGACCCACAACTTTATTCTTTGTTAGTTATTCCCCATATGTTAGTTTTATTCAAGAATTTCTCATGTTATCTTCTATTTTAATCACTAAATTATTTTGCATATTTTGCACAACTATCACATGTTTTTTCTTACTTCTCAAAGTGTTCTATCTAGTAGCAAAACTTTCAAGGATGGAAATTTATTTTAAAGCTTATAAAACTTGCCTAACATTAGTACTCCCTAATATCCATAATGTTAAATGTTTAATGATATTTCATAAAAATATTGAGATTTCTAATTATTTTTAAGTTAAAATAATTTTAAAGTATAAACTTTGAGCAAATGAATTAAAAAAATGTCAAAATTGACAACTATTTTTTATTTTTTATTTTGAAAAAACCCGAAATATTAGCCCCAATCAAATTTCTCTACTACATGGAAAATTATTAGGCTTATTTACATTGGAACATTGTTTATTCTACCAAGACCTCATAGACTATCTGTCAATATTATCTCATTTTTCACTTTACTTAGTCATGCCCCTTCCTCATCAAGGGAGATTTAACTCCCAGAGGATGATAACTCAAGATGTTTCTTTTGTTATACCTAACCACTTTAATCATTAAATATGTTAATTGAGCACCGTACTAAATATATGTGGGATTTTCCACTTTCTTATTTATATGGGTCTATAACTATGCATAATCATTTGCCACTTGCTCCTTGTTCACAATCGCTAGCAAGGCCCCTTCATTCATGTAGAAAATTTAGACATATATATTTTTGTTTTTGTGGTCCTATGCATTTTAATTATGATAATGAAGATAAATGTACGAAATATTATGTTCATGATTACACTAGAATGTGTTGGGTGTACTTACCAAAAAGTAAGTCTCAAGCTTTCAAAACGTTTAAGGATTTTCATGTCTGGATTGTATATGAAGAATAATCACGCATTGGCTCTCTTCATACCATTAATGGAATATAATGTAATCTAATGAATATGAAAAATATATCTACAAGCATGGGATTCAACATAAGAGCATAGTTCCATACAATTCTCAACAAAACTAAGTAGTTGAAAGAATGAACATTACTCTATTGAATATAGTTCTCTCAATGAGGTTTTCAAAAACAAGACATTGATGTTTTGGGATTATGTGGTTCTATGTGCAATATATGTGAAAAACGTATGTCCATCTAATGCTCTTAGAAAAAGAGTCTTTGTAAAATGTGGTATGGATGGAATCCTTCAGTAAGCCATCACAATGTCTTTGGTTCCTCTACATTCACTTACGTTTGTTATATTATAGCCATTCTTTCATATTCGGTATATTATTGTAAGTTTTTACTTCTTACATTATGGTTGTGATGTATCATAAGTTGGTTATGGTTTCATCAAAGGATATTAGGGTAATTTCTTCTTTTCTCAGTGATTTAAAAATGAACTACCCTTCATACACTAAGTTCCTTCCAATATTGTACAATATTTCTAGAATTTTCACTCTATGATTAAACCGTAACTTGATTCTCATCTCGATATAATTTTTCTTTATACAAGCATATATGTACAATACTAATGTTATTTCATTTACAACAAAGCATCGGATTGAAGGATGCTATCTATATTACTAAGGTTAGACTCTAGTTATCTCAAAACCTTCTATAATGTTCTTTGCCTAATTAATTTAAAGTGATTCAAAATTGAACAAAAGAATTCCTTTCTTGTGTGTGTAGGTTAGTCTATGACCAACTTGGGTTATCTGGTGACATTGTTTTGGGGTCAAAATTCATGCAAGTTTTTCCACCTATGCTTTATCCTTCAAGTACCTATCAAATGATTCCTCTTTATAGGGTTTCAATGTCGATTTCCATTTTCACTTGATGTTGGTTGCAGGAAAATTTGATGTTGTTTGAGTTTAAATAAAAACCTTATATAGCTAGTTCTTTTCCAAAAATAAACGAAACTCAAAAAAATGCATGTATATCGATTTAAATTCAAGGGATTTACCCTCTCTTCATTAATGAAAATATTTAATTATGATAAAATATTTTTACTTGTCTTATCGCCCTAACAGTGTAAATCTTTCTTTTTATTCATAAGGACAATTTATAAAATGTATTTACTTCTTACTATGTTTAATTAAGTAATTCCATCAAAAGTTTACAATACTATAATATTTTTCTATTTATATTATATGAGTACACATTAGATATTCATGTAAGTTGTATATAATTACACAATATAATAATTATTCCAAATATGCAGAATACAAAAAGAATAAGCAAATCCATATATGATTCGTAATATCCTATGTTTCTCAAGTAAACATAAAAGAAGAAGAACATAACGCTTCTTTTTCAAGAAACAACGTTAAATTTAACCCAACACTTTTAAAATCAATGATAATTAGATGAAACCATTCATTCAAAACAAATGGTTCATTGAACAAAAAAACTAGAACTATATGTGTTTTACAGACAAAAGAAAGGTTTAAACAAAATAAATGCAAAATTTCGATCTTGATAAATGCTTCAAATTCTTGGCCGAGATATCAGATCTAAACATAAAAGAAATTTCACGTACTTGAATGACTATATTTGTGAATAGAGGAAATATTTCTAAATGAATTACTTATCATTTAATAGTAGGATATTATGTATGTGAAGAGATATGTTCTGGATTCATGAAATTGTAGTTTTCATTTCCAACAGTGGAGAAGAGAGTGACAATTTATTTCAATATAAGACATAAATCTCAAACTAACTTCCATATCTCCACGTCCACGTCCACCTCCATCATCTAATCGCCCACATCTACCTCCTCCTCCTCATCATCCACATCCTCCTCCTCCTCCTCCTCCTCCTTTCCTCCACCTCCACCTCCTCCACCATCTTCTCCTCCTCCTCCTCCTCTTCAACCACCTCCTCCAACTCCACCTCCACCACCACCTTCTCCTCCTTCTCCTTCTCCACCTCCACATCTTCCTTCTCCTCCACCACCTCCTCTTCCCCCACCTCCAAATCCACCTCTTCCTCTACCTCCTCCTTAGCCTCCACCTCCTACTCCGCCTCATCTGCCTCTGCCTCCTCCACTAACTACACCTCCACCTCCTACTCTTCCTCCTCCTCTGCCAACTCATCCACCACCACCACCACCTCCTCCTCCTCCTCCTCCTCCTCCACTTCCACCTTTGTCTCCTCCTCCTCCTAGTCATCCACCATCACCTCCAACTTCACCTCCACCTACTCCAACCCCTTCTCCTTGCCCTCCTTCTCCTCCTCCATCTCCACCTCCAACTCCTCCACCACCTCCTCCTCCTCCTCTACTTCTTCCTCCTCCTTCTCCAACTTAACCTCCACCTCCAACTTCACCTCCTCCTCCACCTCAACCTCCACCTCCACCTGCACCTCATCCACCACTCATGCTCCACCTCCACCTCCACCTCCACTTCCACATCATCCACCTCCTCCACACCCTTGTCATCCTCCTCCTTCATCTCCTCCTCCTCCACCTCTACCTATACCTCCACCACCTCCTACTCCACCACCACCTCCACCAAAAAACCCTCATCCACCTCCTCGTCCTCCTCCACCTCCACTTTTTCCTTCCCCTTATCAACCTCCACCACCTCCTCCTCCTCCTATGCTTCATCCTCCACCTCCTCCTCCATCTCCATGTCCACCTCCTTCTCTAACACCATATCCTCCTCCTCTTTCTCCTCCTCCTTTTCCTCCACCTCCTCCACCACCTTAACCTCCACCTCCTCCTGCTCCTTGTCCTCCACCTCCGCCTCCGAATCCACCACCACCTATGCCTTCTCATCCAAAAACTCCACTACCTCCTCCACCAACAACATGACCTCCTCCTCTTCCTCCTCCTCCTTCGGCTCCACCACACCCTCCACCTCCTTCTTCTTCTCCACCTCCACCACCACCTCCACCTCCTCCTCAACTACCTTAGTGTCCTCCTCCTCCTCCTCCTCTGCATCCACCAACACCACCACCACCACCATCTCCTCCTCCTTCTCCTCCTCCTCTACCTCCTCCTCCTCCTCCTCCCCTGCCAGTGCCACCACCACTTCTACTGCCTCTGCCTCCACCTCTTCCTCCGCATCCTCTACCTCCACATCCTCCACTACTAGATCCTCGTTCCATACCATCTCCTACTCTATCTCCTCCTCCGCCTCGTCCTCTACCTTCTACTTTGCCTTCACCGTCACCACCACCACCTCTGCTAAGAGGGAGCTTGGATTACATCGCCGCTTTCTAAAAATGAGTGACATTTGTGTTTTTCTATTTCATGTGTGATGCACTAAACCAGGACTAAAAATCGTAAGTCTAGGTGAAGGCTGTGAAAAGAAATCTATGCACAACATTCTTGTATTGACTTTGGAAGAAATAATGGAGGATTGGGTAATCATCTGGCATCCAAGGTTCTTTGAGGATATGTAGGGAATCCAAGACGAGAGTAGGAAAGAGGACCTAGATTATTTTAGGGCTGGGACCCAAAGATAATAAAATTCCTATAAGGTCATACTCAGTGAATACCTAGGTAGGTATGTACCTTGAGAGACAATGATTAACGTGTCTATAATCATTGGTTTTTCCAACATTGTGCTCTGATATAATGAGAGATAGAGTTGTGAGTCAAGGACTTACTATGGAAACAATGATGGTTACTATGGTGCTATACATATGGGTTACCAATCTGATTCTTCTTATGATAAATTGTTCCTATTGATAATTACCAAGTACCATTATAAATACCTTCGTAATTAAGAGGGAGCGTTGAAGAAAACGTAACTAGGTTTAGTATTTACAAAATTAATTTTGGTCTTTGTACTTGTCATGAGGTTTTAGGGTTTAGGGTTTAGGATTTATAACACTTTAGTAAATGCTTTTAATAAACACTTAAATAAAAGTTTCAAAACATTTTTTTAAATGTTATAAAATGCTTAGGATTTAGGGTTTAGGCTTTATGGTTTACGGTTTTGGGTTTAGAGTTTAGCGTTTAGGGTTTATAACAACTCAGTAAATGCTTTCAATAAACATTGTAATAAAAGTTGCGGACTATTTTTTAAAATGTTTTAAATTATTAGAGTTAATGGTTTGAGGCTTATTGTTTTGGGTTTAGCGTTTATGGTTTAGGGTTTAGACTTTAGGGTTTAGGGATTATATCTCTTTAGTAAATTCTTTTAATAAACATTTAAATAAAATTTACAAAACACTTTTTAAAATGGTATAAAATACTTAGAGTTTAGCGTTTATAGTATAGGGCTTAGGGTCATTGGTTTATTGTTTAGAGCTTAGGGTTTAGGGTTAATAGAACTTGAGTAAATGTTTTTAGTAAACACTAAAATAAAAGTTATAAAACGTTTTTAAAATTGTTATAAAATTCTTAGGGTTTAGGGTTTAGGGTTAAGAGTTTAAATTTTAGGGTTTAGAATTTAGGGTTTCAGATTTATGGTTTGGCGTTTAGGGTCTAGCATTTAGGGTTACATGTTTGCGGTTTAGGCTTTAGGGATTAGGGTTTAGGGTTCAGGGTTTCTAACACTTTGTAAAATTCTTAGGGTTAAAGTTTTAATATTTTTGGTTTAGGGTTCATGGTTTCGGGTTTGTAACAACTTAGTAAATGCGTTAATAAACAGTTAAATGAAAGTTACAAAACACTTTTTAAAATGTTATAAAATGCTTAGGGTTTAGTGTTTAGGATTTGGGGTTTAGGGTTTAGGGTTTAGGGTGTAGGAATGAACCACCCCAGCTTAAGGAGGTATCTATTGCTACATCTTACACATAATGCATGCATCCCGTGGAGCCTCAAGGAGTTACAAAGAAAAATAAATAAAAGGAAAAAGGTTTATCAAGAATGGTATCTCATGTAGAAAATTTTTCTCCCTCCTACACTCACATACCTAGGTGTGGTCTTCCCTTATTATAGATACTCACAAAATTCTTAGTGTTTATGATTTAGGGATTAGGGTTTGGGTTTAGGGTTCAACATTAAGGGTTTATAACATTTTAGTAAATTATTTTAATAAGCACTTCAATAAAAGTTACAAATAGTTTTTAAAATGTTATAAAATTCTTATGCTTTATGCTTTAGGGTTTAGGGTTTATAACACTTTAGTAAATGTTTTTAATATACACTTAAATAAAAGTTACAATATACTTTTTAAAATGTTATAAATTTCTTAGGGTTTAGGGTTAAGAATCTATGGTTTATAATACTTTAGTAAATCCTCTTAATAAACACTTGAATAAAAGTTAGAATTTTTTTAAGATGTTATAAAATTCTTAGGGTTTAGGGTTTAGGGTTGGTAACACTTTAGTAAATGATTTTAATAAATACTTAAATTGAAGTTACAATAAGTGTTTTAAAATGCTATAAAATTACTAGGGTTTAGCATTTAGAGTTTACAATTTAGGGTTTACAATTTAGGGTTTAGGGATTAGTGTTTAGCATTTAGGGTCTCAGGCTTAGAGTTTATGGGTTACGGCTTAGGATTTGTGGTTTACAGTTTAGGGTTGAGGGTTTATAACACTTTAGTAAATTCTTTTAATAAACACTTAAATAAAAATTACAAAAAGTTTTTAAAATGTTATAAAATGCTTAGGGTTTAGGGTTTAATTTTCACGTTTGGGGTTTAGGGTTTATGGTTTATGATTTATGGTTTAGGTTTGGGGTTTAGAGGTTAGGTGTTAGGGTTTATAAGACTCCTGTAAATTATTTTAATAAAAACTTAAATAAATGTTTCAAAATGCTTTTCAAAATGTTATAAAATGATGAGGGTTTAGGGTTTGGGATTAAGGTTTAGGGTTTAGGTTTTAGGGTGTATGGTTTAAGGTTTATAGCAATTTAGTAAACTCCCTTAATAAACACTTAACTAAATGTTACAAAATTCTTTTAAAAATGTTATAAAATGCCTATGGTTTAGGGTTTAGCTTACAAGGTTTAGGGTTTAGGGTTTATTGTTTTGGGTTTAGGGTTTGGGGTTTAGGGTTAAGGCTTTAGGGTGTAGGGATTAACCACCCCACCTTAATGGGGTATCCAATGCTACATATTACACATAATGCATTCATCCCATGGAGCCTAGAGTAGTTATGAAGAAAAAAAAATAAAAGGAAAAATGTTTATGAAGAAGGGTATCTCATGTACCACAATTTTCTCCCTCCTACACTCACATACCTTGCTGTGGTCTTCCCTTATTATAGATGCTCAAAAAATTCTTAGGGTTTATGATTTAGGGATTAGGGTTTGGGGTTTAGGGTTTAGGATTTACGGTTTATAACATTTTAGTAAATTCTTTTAATAAGCACTTAAACAAAAGTTACAAATATTTTTTAAAATGTTGTAAAATTTTTATGCTTTAGCGTTTAGGGTTTAGGGTTTATAACACTCTAGTAAATGCTTTTAATATGCACTTAAATAAAAGTTAAAAACACTTTTTAAAATGTTATAAATTGGTTAGGGTTTAGGATTAAGGGTCTATGGTTTATCATACTTTAGTAAATCCTCTTAATAAACACTTCAATAAAAGTTAAAAAAAAAATTAAGATGTTATAAAATGCTTAGGGTTTAGGGTTTATGGTTTACAGTTTGGGGTTTGGTGTTGAGAGTTTAGGGTTTAGGGTTTTAGGTATAGAGTTTAGGGTTGAGGGTTTATAACACTTTAGTAGATTATTTTAATAAACTCTTAAAAAAAAATTACCAAGCGCTTTTTAAAATGTTATAAAATGTTTACGTTTTAGGGTTTAATGTTCATAGTTTGGGGTTTAAGGTTTAAGGTTTAGGGTTTAGGGTTTATGATTTAGGGTTTATGTTTGGGGTTTAAAGGTTAGGGTTTATAAGACTTTAGTAAATGCTTTTAATAAACACTTAAATAAAAGTTTCAAAATGCTTTTTAAAATGTTATAAAATGATTAGGATTTAGGGTTAAGGGTTTAGGATTTAGGGTTTAGGGTTCAAGTTTTGGGGTTTTGGGTCAAGTTTTTGTGTTTAGTGTTTAGGGTCTACAACATTTTGGTAAATGATTTTAATAAACACTCAAATAAAATTTACAAAACAAATTTTAAAATGTTATAAAATGGTTAGGGTTTAGGGTTTAGGGTTTAGGGTTTAGGGTTTGGTGTTTGTGGTTTAGGGTTTAGGTTTTGGGGTTTAGGGTTTATGTTTTTGTGTTTAGGGTTAAAGGTTTTGTGTTTGTGGCTTAGGGTTTATAACACTTCAGTAAATTCTTTTAATAAACATTGAAATAAAAGTTACAAAATTCTTCTTAAATTGTTATAAAATTCATAGGGTTTATGGTTTAGGGTTTAGGGCTTGGAGTTTAGGTTTAGGGTTTAGGTTTTAGGTTTTAGGGTTTAGGGTGTATGGTTTAATATTTACAACAATTTAGTAAATTCACTTAATAAACAATTAACTAAAAGTTACAAAATGCTTTTAAAAATGTTATAAAATACCTATGGTTTAGGGTTTAGTTTACAGGTTTTATTGTTTAGGGTTTAGGGTTTGGGGTTTAGAATAACTTCCTCACCTAAAAACCATAGATCTATATCAATCGACATTTATCTATCTAGAATCAGTCCTCAAGCCACTTCATCCTTGGTCTTCCTCTGCTGATATTAACAATTTTCTCAAATCTAATGGAAGACTAATGCCAATACAATCTACGGACTGCTACCAAGCAACAAGAAAACAATTTAGGCTTCCACGTCCTCCCACCTATCTCTTGAGCCTCTTAGATCCATCTTGTCAATCCATCAATCCCTATCTTTGGTACCCTGACAGAGACAATCCTCTAACAATTTGCCTGGGGGTAACAACTCCCAAACGTGAAGAATGTCCCTTTCCTTATTAATCAGCTAACATGTTAGATTTTATTTTCACATGGAAAAAGCTTATAATTTACAAGGTTTGTAGGTGGGTATAGTTATGGTGAAAGACCTGCAATATCCTCCAGTATTTTGACACTTTATACAGTGATGTACCATTGCATATTTTCTTGACCACTCCAATAATCAATTCCAAATCTGCTTCAATGATGACATTGTGTGAATTTGAATCCACCAATATTTCCAAGCATTGCTCTAATGTTATGAGTTCCACCATGTTATTAGTGGCCTTCCCCTAGTGGCCATGAAAGATCTCCTTTATTTGACCCTGTTCATCTCTTATAACACCCCCAAAATCAGCTAACCCTGTGTTTCCCTTAGATGGTCTGTCTATATTGACCTTTAAGAAACCATGTAAAGGAGGCTTCCAAATATTTATATCTACATTTTTTTGGCTAAAACCCTTGATTATTCTCGATGGGCCTATAGACCAGAGACCCAAATGAAGTAGAATACACGCATCTTGGGGCAGAGGAGGGTCCTTAGAAAGTTTCCTCAACAAGCTTCTCACTGTCTCTTTGAGTTTCCTTAAAATTTGGTCAATTATGCGTTGGGGCTTGCTTTCTTTGTTCTTGAAGATCTGACTATTGCATTCTTTCCAAACATCCTAGATGAGAAAGCTTGAAACTATGGTCTAGGCTTTACTAATGATTTCATTCCTTGAGAAGTTTTTCCTACAATTCTTCAAAGTGTTAGAAATGTTGAATCTATCCCTATCAGTGTGCCTAAATATTGAGGCCACCCACTCCCACATGGTGGAGGTGAAAGAGAAGACGTTGAGAAGGTGATCTAATGTCTCCTCTTGTGAACCACAAAGGTAACATTTGTATGGTCCAGTGAAGCCTTTTTTTAGGATATTCTCCCGAGTTAAAATTTTCCTATGATGAATTAGCCAAATAAATAGCTTTATTTTCATCCAGTGGGGGCTCTGCCAAATATTCTTCCAAACTTGATCAGGGTTTAGGTAGTTAAATCCTGTTACTACCTATTTAGCTTCTTTGAGGTTAAAGTTCCCTTTGGTGTTCTTTCCCCATATTACTTGGTCATGCAAGGAGGATACCAAAATCTTCCTATGCTCTAGATCCTGACCAAGAGAGTCTACTAGGGCCTTCAAGGGGCTCTCTTCACTGTGGCCTAGATCATTCCAAAATCTCCATTTTCCATTGTTCCTTACCTGGTCCCAGAAGTCATTTACCATAAGTATACCTTTGTTGTCTATGTCATTCTTGAGAGCTACTAATTCATGTTTATACAATTTGGGTTCCTGTTGCGAGTTATCGTCCTGAAATCATGCTAGGTTCCCAGCTCAAATCTCCTAGAAACTATGTTGCTGAACAATATCTTTATTTTCCCAGACAAGGTTCCAAATGTTGGAGCCCTTAATATGCCCTAACATTCTAATGTGATCCTTCACCTACCAATTCTTGGCATATTTTTGTTTCCATAGCTTAGCGCAGGGAGTTTTTGATTGCTTGATCCACCTCCACTAGAGTTTAGCTCCCAAAACTCTGCTAAGGGTTTCAAGATCATGAAGCCCCAAGCCACCATGGACCTTGCATTTATATATATTGTCCTAGGCTATTGAAGCCCATTTCTTTTTGTCTTCTTGTCTGCCCCATAGAAAATCTTTTTGTATGCTCCTGATTTGTTTCTTAATTCCTTTAGGAGCAGGAAGAGCTAAGAACATGAACATGGGAATTGCTTGCACGAAAGACTATGAGCACAAATAAAAGAACTTAATGATCCTAATAGAAGATTTAGTAGGAGAAAAACTCTACCCTTTGTCACATTGTACTAACTAGAGCAAGAGAATAAGAAAATGTATCTTGAAATTGGCTTGAGACTAAAGATGTAGACATTTTGTCTAGAGAGAATAACTATTATATAGATGATCTATTAGAAGCCATATAGGAGACACTGCATCGGGTTTTGTTGGTATTACAAAACTTGGACCTGAAAATGAACTCCTATAGAGAATTATAAAAGGAAAATAACATCTAAGCCACTATTTGGGTTGTCATAGTCATCAATTCGGTTTAGCCCAAGTAGTTTTGTGATGGATTATTATTCTCCCCGCCTAAGTCCTATTTCCATATGTGGTGTGTCAACTTGATAATGAGTATATTTTTGTGAAGGATTTGAATCTTTTTTAACCTAGCCATCTATGTTGAAGAATATTAGATTTTCCTTGGGTACCATCCTCAAAATAGGTTGGGTGGCGGGGGGGGTGGAAGTTCCCTACCAAATGTGACCTGGAAAAAAATTAATGTAAAAAATTAAATGTAGCTTTCGAACAACTCGAATGGAATTCAATAGAATAAATTTTAATTATGTTGACTCCATTGGAAAAATTCCTAGATTTTTGGCTACGCAAAAGCATTCCTCCTCAATAATGGTGGCCATAGTTTTAACCCATATGATTTATTTCAAAGCTCAAATAATGATTCAAGAGCCACTCCTCAATACGCTAGTGGCCCTAAACCATAAACCCTACACCGTAAGAATTTTATAAGATTTTAAACCCTAAACCCTAATCATTTTAGAACATTTTAACAAGCCTTTTGTAATATTTTTAAGTGTTTATTAATAGCATTTACTAAAGTGTTGTAACCCTAAAACCTAAACCTTAAACCCTAAACATTTTATCACATTTTAAACCCAAACACGAAACCCTAAGCATTTTATAACATGTTAACAAGTTTTTTGTAGCTTTTCTTATGTGTTTATTAAAATCATTTACTAAAGTGTTATAAAACCTAAATAATAAACCCAAAACCATAACCATTTTTTAACATTTTAAACCCTAAATCCTAAACCATAAACTCGAAGCATTTTATAGCATTTTAACAACCATTTTGTAACTCTTTCTTAAGTGTTTATTAAAATCATTCACTAAAATGTTATCAAACCTAAACCATAATCACTAATAATTTTATAAAATTTTAAACCCTAAACCCTAAGACTTTTATAACATTTTAAACCCTAAACTCTAAACATTATATCTTAAGCATTTTATAACATTTTAACAAGAGGTTTGCAACTTTTCTTTTAAGTTATTATTAAATTCGTTTACTAAATTGTTATAAACACTAATCCCTAAAACCTAAACTCTAATACATTAACCCTACACCGTAAGCATTTTATAACATTTTAAACCCTAAGCCCTAAGCATTTTATAACATTTTAACAAGCGTTTTAATTTTGTAAGTGTTTATTAAAATAGCTCTAAGCCTAATAGCATTGAAATTTTATATGACTCTGATAGATCCACTAATTAAGTTTGCAAGCTCTACAAAATTATTAGCCAACTATTCATGTAAATCAACTCTAACAGATGTATCTACCCCCTCAAGTAATATTTCATCATTTTTACATCATAGTATATAATATTAGAACATATTACATCATCAATTTACCAAAGAGAGAATAAAAAGTCAAAGTGACAGCAAACTTCCTGAGTTTCTAGGCAAAATTGGCAAAATTTTGCATGATGCGCAATGCCCTGAGCTTGATGGCATCGAATTCTCATACGACTCTGATAGATCCACTAATAATGTTGGAAAGCTCTAACTATATAATTTCTAGGACAACTGGAATTTTTGGATAAGGAGTCCATTTTCCCTTCCAAAAATCATTTCTCCCAAGACTGCTTCCTATGGGTCCAAAAAGTGGCAAAGAGTGCATTTTTAAGGTGTTTTTTCCCCTTTAGGTGACCCAAAACTCCTCCAAAACTTATGAAACTTTCTGGATTTCATTATGTTTCCATGAAATGACGAAATTTTCTCAAAATTGCTTCAAAATTGGTAAGAGGAAAGCTTATTAATTTCTTTTCTGAGCCAAGGAAGCTCCACCCAAAATTTTAAGTTTGTATTTTTCCATTTTGGCTCTCAAGTCTCTCTTTAACTTAGCTTTTAGGCCATTTATCCTTGTCTTGCAAATTCTATTCTAAGCTAAGTAATGATAAGCCATGTAGTGCATCGTTTTCTTCTCCTTGTTAGCCTTATCAATCATCTTCTCAAGGTGGATATTCACTCTTTCCAACCATCATTCTCGGTCAGCCTCAATTTCTTTCTCAATTGATGTCATCTTGATTTTCCTTATTTTTGCCACTTTTCGGTTTTCTCTAATTGTTTGCAGCTTCATTATTGCGTGTTTGTCCTCCAGTTGCTTGATCTCTTGCTCAAGAAAGTTAATGATCCATTTGGCCCTCTCTACGTCAAGTGATAAGGCTTGGATTTCAGCCTCCTTCTCTTTGATGATCACATCCTTGATTCATGAGCTTTGAGAACCCAAATCAGTGTCATCTTCCTCAACCAAAACAAAATCTTTGTCTTTCGCTTCAGTAGGACCTTCATGATGTACTTGTTTCTTTCCTTTGTCTTTGACCTATACTTGTTCAGTTGAAGAAGAAGGCAAAGCCCCTTTCACCCTAGGTGAAGATATCATTTTCCTGTGATCCAGTGAGGAAAGCAAGACCCCTTCCACCCTTCGTGGAGATAGTACTCGTTAGGTAGCTGCAAAAAGCCTCCTGGTTCCTTTCTCATAAGTTACAAACATAGGAATATGAGCCTCATCAATTTTGCTTTCAGGCTCTTTTTGTTGCCCGGAAAGTTCACCTTCCTCTTCAGGATCTACAAAAATTTGAGGCCCCTTGAAGATTTCATGGGCAATGAAAGTTTCTGATGACACTCCCAACTGAGTGAGCTGATGCAAAACAATAATTTGATGACAGAAAAGTGATAAATACTTTTGAGCTACTTTGGGTATGGTTTTCTTTTTACAATCACAGTCATCCTCTCTGTGTTTTTGCACATGAAATATGGAATACTCATCATTCTGACCCTGGTGAAGTGCATATGTAATCTGATATGGTAGCCATAGTGTTTGGCGAACCTACCCTCACATGTGAAGTATTTGATGATAAGTTTCATAATTGGAACATATCGGTCCTCCAAGAACTTGAAAGGAAATACCCTACTTAGTTTACCATGATATTTGGCCTTAATATATGGTTCATAATCCTGCTTTTTGATATTATGCCTTTTATTCCACTTTTCCCCTACATCTGGCATTCTAGTGGCTTCTGCAATAATAGCTGGTGAAAGAGTGAAATTGATCCAAGCAAGGTTCACCACATTATTCTCCATGTTTATGACAAATTTCATTGCCAACTCATGATGGTATTTAACCCTCTCAACCATCTCACAAAACTAAAAGCAAGACTGGTATCTGAAACATGTGGTAGCAAGAGGGCAAGCAAGGAGTTCAATCATGCTAATAGGTTCGTCTCTAATCATTTTTCCACCCTTGTGAGGTCTCCTAGGCTATACATTTCTTTCCCTTGAGCTGTCACTAAGTGTTTCCTCTTCATAACTTGATTCACTGCTTCTTGTCATGGTGCTTGTCCTAGGGAAGTGATGTGATGATGATATGGTGGAATATGATAATGAGGGAGGACAAGAGAGATGCGTATGAAGAGATTTTACCAATGTGAAATGGAGTTGGGGATGAAGGGAGTGAGTTTCCTTAGGGGAGTGGGATATGGAAAATGAAATTAATTAATTAATTTATGGAAATGAAATATAGAAAACGGGAAAATGATGTGGGTTTTGGTTATGGAGTGAAAGCTTTACAATGAAATGGAAATTGATGAAGACAAGCTAGGATTTGAGTTTCAAGATGAAAAACTTATGAAGAAAACATGTAGAAGATCAAATTCAGCTCAAGAACAATGATAACATACTTGTAGGAGAGAAATGCAACATTTTTGAGGGTTTTTGGGTGATTTGGAATGTTTTGGCAACTTCTTGACTGATGCGCAACACACTGGGCCCAATGCGTAATGCCCTTGTAAATTTACACTAGCACAAACCCGCTGATGTGCAGCACCAGCCTTATGCGCAGTGCTCTACCTCTGATGCACAATGTCAGGAAGATTTGCTAGAAAAATAGGGTTTTCACCTTCTTTTGTCCAATTTTCCTCCAAATCGTGATTTTAGCTCTTCATGGATGTCTTGCACAATGAAATATATGACTAGTAAGTTTTCACTTTATATATGGATGCCTTTTAATTTTTCCTTATTTGAAACCCACTTTTATAATGTCAAAGTCACTTTTGCTCATAAACTCTGTTTTTCATTTGAATTGACTTTTCTTGATCACTTGATGAACTTGTATTGATGCTTTTGTTTCTTGTAGTGGCTGGAGTTGGCAAGGTGACCAAGGGCAGCGGCTGGAACTTATTACATATAGAAAACACTTTAAATTACATAAAATTTGTACATAGAAATAAAAAAAACTCTGTTTTCACCTCAAAATAGAGTTTTGAGGTAAAAACCATTTATTGGGTCATATCATCAGTAAATTTATGATCTTATGAACTTATAAAACCTCCTCATGTGCCTGCTGACCTTTTATTGTGTTTTGGATGACCATGGTGGCAAACCCTAGACCTAGTGAGACTAAAAACCCTAAAACTGATTTTGGTAATTGAAATGAGACAAAATGACAGTAAATGACCTAAACATGTGAAAGCATGCCAACAGGTAAATGCCATAAGGGAAATTGATAATGAACCACTACCATCAGTTGATCCACGACCTAATGGAACGCATGTGATCGGATGGGACACCTAATATGCATGTAAAAAGAGAAATTTGATCACTGATGGAGGGATGAAGATACCGACACTAACACGGGCTAAGGGTTATTCCTTATAGATTTGTGTCATAGTTTTATGGGTGATTTGGCATTCTCATTAGGTATATTAATCTTGATTTGTACATTTTTTCTCAAATTGACCATTCATAGACACTCATATATGACATCTACTAATGTTTATGTATCATAGATCCTAACTATCAATGTTTGAGTTAATCCCTTGGTGTTTCAAGGTTACTATAACCTTGTTGTTTCATTGATTTTGTTCATATTTTTTTACATTTCTATGTAATTTAGGGTTTGGTAACCCACTTGTTGTGCATTTTCCCTCTATGTTTCACCTTGGTTCCTAGTTAAAACTGTCTAGGATTCTAATCGTGGCACCCCTTATCCAGTTTAAATCCATTTTAGGTGAGATAATAGAGGCATATATTGAATGTGCAAACTTGTTCCACTAGGCCAGCTAGTGGGATTTACTTCAATTGTTTCAGAGTTGAAGTAAAGGGATTATCAAGGTTTTGCCTCTTCTTTTGATATGAATAAAGCTCGAGTGGCTGATATAGAGATGGATGCAAATATTGATTTCATTGCAACAACTACTCATCTTCCCTTTGAGAGAGAGAAATGGTCTAAAAATTGTGCAATGTGTGACATTCCCTCGAAGCAACTTATAGTTAGTAATGTTTGTGGATATCATGAGAAAGGTATGTTGATTTCCTCTCTGAAATATAAATGGTGTAGTTTAGTGCTTTTGTTGCATTTTATGTTACTTATGAAGAGTGAAATATTATGGCTTTTATTTATAACAAAAGGTCCTTAATGGAATTTCTCATACATAAACATAATTTTCCCCTTTATCTATATAAGTTCCAAACTAAAATGTCCTACAAATACCAGTCACATTGCAAGAACTCTGAATGATCACTTTTTCATCACAATTTAACCTATATTCTAGTTAAACATCATTTGGGGGCATAACCCTTCGTTTCACAGTCCTTTTCAATCACCATATCATCATTCAGTATAGAATGATTGTGAATAATTATTTCATGAAGAAAATCCTTGTGTTTCAAATGATAATAATGTCAAAACTCTCAAACCTACTGGTGTTCACTGAACTAGAAGCATGAACAAGTGTACTATTGTCTGACATATGGAATGAAAATAGGAATTTAAGGATAAAATAGAAATGAAACCCTCCAAGGTAAGTCTTTGGGCCTAAATTTTACCTAAAGAACCTACACATGAAGAAGAGATAAATCAATCATAACAAATCCCTCAATCCAAAGTTAAGATTAAACAAATTCAGAGGAAAATTTTGGGAAAAAGGCAAAACATATCAATGGTTAAGATTTATCTCCAAGTCAATTATGCTATTTTAATTTATTGATGCTGAATTGTTTAATTATAGAAAACATCATATCAACATATATCATATTGGACATGTGGTATTGATAAACCATCATATTGGCCCATGCTATTGTAAGAAGACACATTTATTTGAGTTAAGAATTTCCATGGTAATGTGGGCATATAGATTTAGAATAAATTTATAATTTAGTTAAATTTTATGATTATTTTCATCTTGGTAATGTGAGATGTATAATTCGGTAAGTGTTTTGATGCTAATCATGGATTAATCCATATAGAAGTCGTTTAATCTATATGGTTGCACTAGTTAAAATAGAAAAAAACTGCTAAAAGTTCTTATTATGGGGGGTGTAGTCATGTTGATTTATTTTTTGTTATACGGTATTGATGTGAAACACAACATCAACCATAGGAAAAGGAAATGTAACCTTTTGATATTTTTGGTAGACATTAGTTTATATATAAATACAAAATTGTTCTCAAAATGACAATGAATCTACTCTATAGTGGACATGCATAACATGAAAATATACTTGTATATGTCAAGTACATAATCTATGGTATAGTGAAATGGAATAATATTTTAAATCATATAGTGTTCTAGAATAAATTATACTTGTTTTGAAAATAAAAGGATGCAAGATTGGAGAAACGTTTTCTCCAAGGAATACATTCTCTAAACTAAGAATTTTATTTGTTGTCTTCTATGATAAAATTTTAATTGTTCAATATTGTATAAAAACTAAAACGAAATTAAAAAATTATATCTAAAATTACAACCACAAAAAAAGAGCAAGACAAAGTAAGAAGGAAAAAAGAATCAAAATTCTTTCTACACTTTAAACCATACAAAGCAAACTGTTCATGTTATTTGGGAAGACTCTATACTAAAAAAATTTAAACACACAAATCCATATCATTAACAAAAGTGGTAAACGCTGGAGTATTCACTGTAAAATGTATCTTCAAATATATAAACCATTTAGCATTAATGTAGCTTTAAAATATTTAAAATTCTATTTAAAATATCAATATTAAAGAAAATAACACACTTTTAATAGAAATTTAGGTAATAGAACAATTAAATTAATTAAAGGACTAGTGTATGTTAATACATCTCACAATGGTAAAATTTTAAAAATTATGAAGTTAACTATTTTATTATTATTATTATTATTACTATTATTAGTATTGTTATTATTATTATTATAAGTTAAGAATATATTTATTTCAGAAAGCATGGAAGAGGATTTTTATAAATGAATATTTATATCTACATTACATAGAGTTTCTTAATCTATAAATAGGGAATGCTACGATACCATGGGCCAGAGTCATGGCTTCTCAATATCACATGCCGAAAAAACCATAACTCATTAAATATGAAACTTCATCATATGATATTTTGTTAATTAATCAATTTCATTAAAATGATAAAAAGAGCATAACTACCTTGCACATAAACCTGAGTCCTTGAGTTGCATATACCACTAAAAATGTCATAGAATATTGAAAATAAATTTATAATTTAGTTAAATTTTGTGATTATTTTTATCTTGGTAATGTGATATGTATAATGGGGTAAGCGTTTTTATGCTTATCATAGATTAATGTGTATACAAGTCATTTAATTTATATGGTTGCACTAGTTAAAAAAGAAAAAAATTGCTAAAAGTTCTTATTATGGCGGGTGTAGTCTTGTTGAGTTGTTTCTTGTTATATGTTACTGATGTGAAATACAACATCAACCATGAGTAAAGAAAATGTAACGTTTTGATATTTTTAGTAGACATCACCTTATGTATAAATACAAAGTTGTTCTCAAAATGACAATGAATCTACTCTATAGTGGATATGCATAGCATGCAAATATATTTGTATATGTCAAGTACATAATCTATGGTATAGCGAAATAAAATAATCTTTTAAATCATATGGTGCTCTAGAATAAATTATAGCTTTTTTGAAAATACAAGGATGCAAGATTGGAGAAAAGTTTTCTCTAAAGAACACATTCTCTAAACTAAGAATTTTCTTTCTAGTCTTCTAGGATAAACTTTTAATTGTTCAATATTGTATAAAAAAAAATAAAAAAATAACATAATATATCTAAAATTACAACCACAAAAAAAGAGAGACAAAGTAAGAAGCAAAAAAAAATCATAATTATTTCTACACTTTAAACCATACAAAGCAAAGTGTGCATGTTATTTGAGAAGACTCTATACTAAAAAAATTTAAACACAGAAATCCAATAACCAAAATAAGATAAATTATCTCACTCTCCTTATCATTAACAAAAGTGGTAAACACTGGAGTATTCACTATAAAATGTATTTTCAAATATTTGAAACCTTTATATTAATGTAGCTTTAAAATATTTAAAATGTATTTAAATTATCAATATTAAAAAAAATAACACACTTTTATTAGAAATTTAGGTAATAGAACAATTAGATTAATTAAATGACTAGTGTATGTTAATACATCTCACAATGGTAATATTTAAAAAATCATGAAATTAGCTATTTTATTATTATTATTATTATAAGTTAAGCATATATTTATTTCAGAAAGCACAAAAGAGGATTTTTATCAATGAATATTTATATCCACTTTATTAAGGAGTTTCTTAATCTATAAATAGGGAATGCTACGATACCATGATACCATGGGCCAGAGTCATGGCTTCTCAATATCACATGCCGAAAAGCCATAACTCATTAAATATGAAACTTGCTCATATGATATTTTGTTAATTAATCAGTTTCATTAAAATGATAAGCATAACTACCTTGCACATAAATCTGAGTCCTTGAGTTGCATATACCACTAAAAAAGCCATAGAACATTTAATGGTCCTACCATAAATCTAATAATACTTAATAATTAAATTAAATTTTAGGAATCCCTATTTTATTATAAAAGAAACATATTTATCGATCTAATTAATTTTGACTTCATCTTAACTTTGAGTTATGAATAACATTTGAAAGAGTAAATATATAATTTGATATAAAAAACTTGTTATTTTCAAATTAAAAAATGCATATCAAACTTAAGAGTAATCTATTACAATTGAAACCTAATTAAAGACATGTAAAAAATATAGTGAACCTAAATGAAAATATGCTATATATATTATTGAGTACATAAAAATGAAAGAAATAGGTAAATATAACTAGCTATCTTCGGTCACTTATATTAATTTTGAAAGAATATTAATTATTGATAGTAAAAAGCACAAAACAAAAAAACTTAAACTAACTTATATTACATAAAGTATTTCGTGTCAAGTATAATATTCAATAAAAAAATTTGATTTTCAATTGGAAAATAAATAAAATTTTAAAAAATTAATTTGACTATATTAATATTGAGGCTAAATAAAGACGGTCAATTATATTGAATGCATTACGAGAGAAATAGAAAAATATAACGAACTATCAATTACATTGAATGTGTTAAGACACAAATAGAAAAACATAACGAACTGTCAATTATATTGAATGCGTTAATACACAAATAGAAAAACATAACCGCTAGAAATAGAAAAATATAACGAGCTGTCTCTATACAAAATAGTTAACCATGTAATATCAATTGAATTGCTAGCAGCTAGAAGAAGTGGACCAGAAAAGTCGTCGACCAAGGCGTCGACCAAGATTACAGAGAGAAGGCGTAGGCCAACATTATAGATGTATTATTTACCGAAAATTAAAATTAAAGCATGAACATTCCATTTTGCACGGACGAATGTATTATTTACCGAAAATTAAAATTCGAGTATGAACATTCCAAATTTGCACGGACGTGGATACATGACGTGGTTCTGTAGAGAATTTCTTGGAAAGCATTTCTTGAAAAGAAAACCCAAACTGTTTGTACGAAAATTTCAAGAAAATTCCAAATTTGCATGGACGCGGATACATGACGTGGTTCTGTAGAGAATTTCTTGGAAAGCATTTATTGAAAAGAAAACCCAAACTGTTTGTACGAAAATTTCAAGAAAAGCATCTCACGATTTTTTGAGGTAAAACTTGCTTTAACGGATCACAGCTTTTTTGACATATGTAGAGAATTTCTTGGAAATAATTTCTTGAAAAGAAAACCCAAACTATTTGTACGAAAATTTCAAGAAAAGCATCTCACGTTTTTTGAGGTAAACCTTGCTTTAACGGATCACAGCTTTTTTGACCTATGAGCGATGTTCGGGAATCTTTATGTCGTTTTGAAATATATTATGTTCTTGTGGGTTGCATTTATATGGGAACTAATAGAGAGGATAAATAGAACTATGGCCTAGAATCCAGATTCGCAACAATTGTCTCAAATCCACCACTCACAAACACTCCTATATGACAAAGTTTGAGTTAATTCCTTGTAGTGTATCTATCTGAGGGATTCGACTCTCCATCACATGTAAATGACTCTGGTACACCTGAATGAATGAGAGAGAAATTTCATTAACACAGCTCGATTTCTGTAAATTGAATTAAAGCGTCTTCCTATGTGTCTAGTTGTTTTCTTGGATTTTTTAATAATATCGTCTGCATAGATCATCAATCATTCCACAAAAATCGAAATGGAGATCGAGGCAATGTGTTTAATGATTAGGCTTCTCATGCATATGAACCTTTGGGTTGAGTTTCATTTCTGACCCTGATTTCTTTCTTGACAGCGGAAGTTCATCATTGAAAGACAACCTAGATGTTACACCATACTGATTCCTAAATCTTTTCAAAAGGTGCAGAAATCTCCACAAGGTTCTCGGAATGGAGATTTAAGAAGACTGTGCCGGGTGGTGTTGACCTTACTAATGGCTTTCAAAAGATAACGAAATCTCCACAATTTTATGTTCGAGAGAAGGAAATTGAAAAATATTGTGCCTCCTCCACAACAATATTATGTGAAGATGGCTATGCAACTAGTAATCAACAAAACCCAATGGACTCGACGGAGTCATAACTTCCATTCGCAATCCCTCCTATCATAGGTGATGACCATATTAGAAGATGTCAACCGTGGCCACTGGGAGAGCTTTTTTGGACAATAAATTCCTCAGAGCCTGCAGTCCATGTTGTTGTGAACTTATCTGTAAGAGGTATCTGGGTGGTGGTCACTGGGAGCGGTAAAGTGGGTCACATTGAAGATGGGAGTGGGGTCTCAGACTAGATTTGGATTTGGACGGACTCCCTCCAATCAATCTGAATTTTTTGAATCTGTTGAATTTGAAAGCTAAGGAGGGACACATCCTCCATCATATCATTTGGCTTCCCGGTAAATTTATTTTCCAACTCTTTGTATTCGATCACTCCAACTATAGGTTACAGATAATCATTTAATTTCATTGATATAGATCCATTTTGTCTTGCTTTTAAGTGCTTATTTTCTTCTTTTAAAATTGAATTGCAATGGCTTTTCGGTTTGATTTTCTTTGTTTTTAAAATTAAATCCCAAATCCCCTGCATCCATGGATCCCTCGAGAGAAACACGGCCTGCCAGTCTGGTTGTTGGACCATCTCATCTCCGTGGCAGAAGATTCTAACAATGGTCGAAGATGCCATTGCGAGGGTTTTTCTGGAGAAGAAATTTATCAGAGCGTGTGGATTCATCTATGAGAGGTAAGCATTTCTTCACTCGCGGGGTCTTATAAAATCAATGTCCATTTTATCATAAATGTGTTCGCCTGTTTTGTTTAATAAAAATAATGTTCAGATTGCCATGCATTTCTTTATTTTCATGTATCACAGTTCATTAAAATAATTTATAATTGATAGTGATCGTTGTGATGATAAGGAATTTATTTATTTTTGTTTTATTTTCATCTTTTTTATCAGTGAGAAAAGACACCAACACTAGAATGACAGAAAAGGGATTCAATAGAATGACACTAGTAACCTACATTAACATTATGTAGGTTGGTTCTTCTCTCCTAATTGTTTTTGCTTTCTTTCACCCTTACAATTTCAATATATATATATGGAGTTGATGCTATATTGTCAAACAACTTAACAAAAGAAAATCTACATCCTTCTCTAACAAGGGTAGCCTTTTCCATGCCACCAAACTCAGGCAAGATTAGTGTTGCAACGTTCTTTTACCTGCCCAATAAAATAATATTTGAATTGTTTAGTTATATTTGTGTTTGTATAATTATTTATTGATTTGAAATTATATAATAATGAAAAGAATATTTTTGTGAATTATTGGTTTATTTACAACTAAATGTTAACAATGTGAAAGGATATCTATGTATTATTTTATTATATGTAATTATTTGTCATTTGGAAATTGGATGATATAAAATAATTTATTCATGAGTAGAATTGTTTTATTTTTATAAGATATGTGAAATGGATGTGTTTGATTATTTAAATGTGAAAAGAGGCTT
>APFE030544874.1:0-17281 GCA_000404065.3 Pinus taeda | reverse complement strand
AAAATCCTTAACATTCCAAAACCTAACCCTAGGAGATGAAACGCCAAACTGTGGGCCCCGTTTTGGGGGTAAGTTGGTACATCAACTTCCCGGGGTCGTAACTTTAGCATATGATCTCCGTTTGACGCGTACAATAGCTCATTAGAAAGATCTATTCGAGCACTATCATTTTTTGAACGGGCAACATCGGTCCACTCCGTGTTGCCCCCGATTCCCCAAAAAATGTCGTTTAGGGCCTCAAAACGGCTCCGGAAGTTCAGGACCCGAAAAACTGCTAAAAATAGTAAGTTGTGCTACAATTAAGGAAACTGAAAATGCTGAGAAAGACAATGGTGGGGGTCCAGGTGGACTTGGCAGGTGGCCACCAATATCCACCTGGATCAAGCAGGTGGTTTGTCGATGAGTCGTTGTTCAGGCTCGCTTGATTATGTTGTCGAGGCAGTAGCTAGTGAATCCAGAGGCAGAGTTTGCAACCTCTGTTCTCTGAGTTTATTAAATTCTACTATCCCTTCGTCATTATATCTCATTTTAGCCAGTGTTTTGACCTAGAATAATGAGTCCCCCGAAGAAAATAAGTCATCAAAATCGTCTTCCTTATGATCAAACTTTGTGAGTTTGGCCTGTTCAAGCACATTGTAGACGACTGTCCTTGGTTCAAATCGCCTATTAGGGATAGTTGCAAGGTTTAGCATGTTTATTTTCTCTACTTCCTTCTCTGCATGCTTATAGTTATGCAGAGTATAAACTCCGCATCTTAGAGGAAAAGGAGGCCAAACTTGCTTTTTTGAAGTCCTCAGAGTCTTGGTTTCTCCTGCGGACGTAATTTGATAGGCTAATTCTCGGGCCAACAGCTTGTCGCGTATGTACAAAGGAAGGACATGAGGCCTGGAAAGGCTTCCAAAGACTCTTATGTATGTGAATTTATCCTCCCCGAACCAGTTTCCTAGAGCGGTTAGGTCAATCTCTGCTTGTGAAGAAATCTTCCGAGCAGGCTTGTCAAAAATGGCACGGTAATGGGCAACATAAAACCATTACAAATTTGATACAGGTGGTCATTATAATGTGCTTTCCACAGCTTCTGGTGATAAATGTGAATCGGCATGGGATCTTGTGGAGCCCATCTCCAACCCAGCACAGGAAATTCAAAGTTGAAACAGAGAGTATCTAAAATATAGGCACTAAAATAAAATGGAGGAATAGACCTATCGGTGATGTGAGTTTTATTTCTAAACTCAAGAATAGCAGTGGCTAACTTATCCGATAATATATTTCCGCAATCCATTATCTCACTATTGACTACCGCTTCCATTAAAGGAACCATTTCAATTGTGAATTTTGTGGAATCATGTAATCCCCAAATCCTACACATCATCGCCCCGGTGTAACAGTAAGGAGAACATAATGAATCGACAAAGTACTTACCCGAAGATTCATGCTTGTGCCTTGCGGGGTTCTATCTCCCATTCTCGAATAGGGCTGATTTAGTTTCATTCTCACTTGTGAACTTCTCCAAAAATGCTTTATTGTATTTCTTTTGTGGTTCTGGCAAGTGATACATTTTTCTCAAATCATCAGGTTGGAATGAGCCGAAGACTCTCCTGTCGACTGTGCAGAATGTTCTATTCATAACAGGGATTTCCTCTACTGCCCACCGCACTACATCTGTATATGAAATAATTTTCTCTCAAGCTGCTATTCGGTGTAGATAGGAGTCGGCTAAGTCCTTCAGGGAAGCGTCTGACTTTCTAGTTGAATCTGCAGTAGCTTGCACCGATGCTGTTTCAGGCTCTTCAGCTTCAATTAGATTATAGATGATTTGCCAGCTCGTGTTGCCAAGGCCAAGATAGGTAGTTTCTGAAATCATTCCTTTCTTGCTTGGTTCTGGATCAGCGGTAGATTGTCCTGTTACTGCGGGAGCTGAAGCTGCTACAAATCTCTTGGATTTCTTCCCCATTTGGCTTGAATTTGTTGCTTTGGCGGAGGTCTGCGCAGGGAATAAAATGAACATAATACAGATAATAGGTGGTGCGAGCCACTATGAAAGAGTTATATCAATTAGCGAATAATAAAGGATTAAAATAATACTGCCGTAGATATAATCTCAGGGGAGATCTCGGCATAACTGCTCCATTAATTGGCCACTTTAACCTGTCAATCATTTTAAATACCCATCATATCGTTTATTCGTCGAATGATTCATTCAAGTGTGTCTTTGATTTTTGGCGGATAATCACAAGTGAATCGCTATCGGGAACGAGAAGGCTTTTAATAATAACCTAAAATAATATACCCAATCCTTTTTCAATAATGTGCTTTATCGCAATCGAAGTCGGAGAAATGCTTGGGTGGTAATATCTGTGTTATTGCAAAATCCCCAATCCCCGATGGTGATACACCTTATCGCATCGGGATTTTTAAAAGGTGTCTTTAACTTGTGTGCGCTATACTCCCCGAATGCCGATAGCGATATCGCATCGGAGAAAAGTGGGAGGGCCTTTTGTTACACTTGCTTGCCTTTCCCGATATCCGATAGTTATTCACTTTTCGGATCGGGGTAAACCAATGGGTCTTTTCATTATGCATCATTTGTTGTTGCGATATGCGATCTTGCGATCGCTTTATCGTAATAATAAAGAATTATATATTTTTTTCATAAGACCAATTTATATTTGATCAAAAGGTTTATAATGTATTTCTTCCGGGCCTTTTGATGAAGGATGAGTTGATACCAATTTTTATTCACACATCTATAAAAAGGGATCCATTTCATATTATAGTTAAAGATAAGAATTTTATGAAATGGAGGGTTGTTGTACACCACAACAATTGGAGATTCACTAGGAGAAACAGTTATCTCTAAAAAATGTTGAAATACTTAAACTTTCTTTATATAGAAATCTTACCTAAGAGGAGAATTCTAATACAACTAGGTATACATATCAAATATATTTTAGAATTACACTTTGAGTAATCATAAACTTTGATCCTCCTGCACGAATGCTCTACTCTGTTCCAAACGCGTTAACCCTTACTCTCGCCTCCTCTGGGCCTCTAGCGCTCGAACCCCAGCGCTCTTGGTGAACTCCTAGCCATGGATGCACCCTCGAGAGGGGTGGGATCATCCCCCCCCCCCCGTCTCCAAACGTCTTCGCCTCTGACATCTCCAGACCTGCAGCTTCTCTGTTCCTTCCAGGCGCCTTCCCAGGAATGGATCAGAGCACAGTACCGGTTGACAACAAAGCTGAACACTCAGCAGCACGTGAAGAGGCTGCCAAAGATAAAGGCGTGAACCAAAAGTCTCCAGCGTCACAGCCAAAGGCAAACTCGGCAACATGCATTCCAAAAACTGCAAAAAGAATCAAAGTCGATCTTCCTAGTCATCGAATCAATAGCGAAATCCAATACATGAAGGACCATGCACTTATAAGCAAATTTCTCGGCTTCTGGCCAACTGAAAAAGCCATGCATGGCTGGATTGCTTCAAAATGGAAGCCCAACAGACAAGTCACTCTGCAGCTTGGTCCCAAAGGCTTCTTCACTGCAATTTTCCACTGTCCGGAGGACAAATCTTGCATATTTGAGGGCGGTTCGTACTTCTTTAACTCCTCAAGTCTGTACCTTTGAGACTAGAAAGCCAAGTTCAATCCAGATAAAGAAGACTTCAGCTGGGCTCCAGTATGGATACGAATGTACTCTCTGCCCTCGGAATACTGGAAAGAGGAAACGTTAAAGGACATAGGCAATAGCCTGGGGGTTTTCATCAAATCTGCTGAGGAAACCAAAAATCGAAGATATACCTCATACGCAAGGATCTGCATCCAGATGCATCTAACCAAAGCTCTTGCATATTCAGTAAGTATTTATCATGATGATTTTGAGTGGATTCAACCATTAGACTATGAGCATATTCCTTTTCGTTGCCGTAAGTTCCATGAACACGGCCATCTTTTCTGGGATTGTCCTCTGAATACTCAGCCCAAGACCCCTTCTAATGAGACCAGCAAAGATTTTGAAGGATTTACTAAAGTCCCTAATCGTCGTCGACATGCAAAGAAAAAAAATCCCGTAGTCCCTGATAGTCCCAAAAAGCATGAAACCCATAATAGATTCCATATCCTTACCACTCAAGACCACTCAGAGAAGCAAAGTAAAGATCCTCAGGCGATCGCCGCCCCCCCTCCTCCTCCCAGAGTATCAAAACTTCTCTGCCCCCCTCAACCTCCGCTCCATCCAGCCTTCTAAGTTTTTTTGCCTCGGAGAAACCGGTTACAGAAATCGGCATGCAGTGTTCTTCAATGGAGCTTGATGCTGCTCTGGCTCTCAGTCTACATGAAAATACACTAGGGGAAGATCAGAACACTCCTACAATAATGGACGAGGATCCAGAGAATATTAGCTTGGAAGGTCTGGATATCCTCAAATTAGAAACAACATGCAAGAAGAAAGAGTACAATTCAATACCACCATGGGAAATTGATAGGCTGGAAGGAGTCCTAACCAAAGCTCAGCATAATAAATGTCTAGGTATACAAGCCTGAAGCCCCTGGGATGGAAAGAAATTCCTAAAAGAAACGAAGAAAAGAGGGCGCAAAACAGATCTGCAAAGGACTATTATCCTAGGAGAAATACTAATGGAATCTGGGAGATTCCCAAAGTTGACAAAGTTCTACAAACCCCAACCCCACTGTTCCTCATGAAGCTCATCTCCTGGAATGTGAGAGGGCTCAATAGCCCCTCAAAACACAGAATGTTAAAAAACTTGATCAAGCAGAAAAACCTTCTTTAGTTTTTCTTCAAGAAACAAAAAGTAACAACGCTGCTATAGAAAGAATCCTTAATAAGGTCTGGTCAGGCAGCTGCTCAGTTTTAGTGGACGCCTCAGGTGCCTTCGGCGAGCTTGCAATCATGTGGAACCCGCAGGTTCTCACTCTTTATTACTTTCATGCCACCCATTTCCTCATTCAAGCATCATTCCATCTCATCGAGACAAACATTCATGGTCTTCTCTCAAATGTTTATTTTCCGCAAATCTTACAACAAAAACTGGAGCTTTTGGATACACTCACAGTTCTTAATTCTAATAGACAGTGTCCCAT
This sequence comes from Pinus taeda, assembly GCA_000404065.3. Classification (NCBI taxonomy): domain Eukaryota; kingdom Viridiplantae; phylum Streptophyta; class Pinopsida; order Pinales; family Pinaceae; genus Pinus; species Pinus taeda. The sequence continues at coordinate 12,185 of APFE030544874.1, read as the reverse complement.
CTGGATTAGTGGTGACAAATTCAATATTATAATGACTCTGGAGGAGAAAAATGGAGGCAGATCGAAGTTAGAAGGTGACAGTATTGGTTTCAAAGAATTCATTCAAAGCAATCAACTAATGGATATTCAGACTTCAAATGGTATATACAGCTGGACCATTAAACGAAGGGGAACCCAGAATATTGCCTCTAGACTAGATCGTTTCCTCATCTCAGACAACGCCATTCACCTGGGATGGGACTTCATGCCTCCATATTGCCCCAAGGAGGATCAGATCATTGGCCCATTATGTTACAATGGTCGCGGCCAGGTAAAAAATATAATCAACCTTTTCGATTTGAAGCCTTTTGGTTCTCAAATCCCAACTTCAAAGCAGTGGTCAGTGAGGCTTGGAAATCCTTTATCCCCCTTGAAGGAGCCAAAATGTTCCAATTCCAATAGAAACTAAAAAACCTTAAACAAGTTCTCAAAGTTTGGAATAGAACTCAATTTGGCAATATTCTGGAGAATCGAAAAAAGTTGGAGCAGCAAATGTGCTCACTTCAATAGACCATCATCCTGGAGGGGAGGACAGAAGTACATGTGCATCAGGAGCAAATCCTCTGGACTGAAATTGAAGCACGCATGTAGCAAGAAGAAATCCTATGGTGGCAAAAGTCCAGAATCAAGTGGCTCAAGGAAGGGGAGAAGAATACCAAATTCTTCCATCGATCCACCATTCAAAGAAGAATGCACAACAACATAGCCTTCATTAATAATCATCAAGGGGAGAGATTAGAAGTGCATGAAGATATAGAAAAGGAATTCAAAGAGTACTTTCAAGAAACTCTTAAGGAACAACGAGGCAGCAGAGAAATAGCCATTCGAACTATCACGCAACACATCCCTAAAATCATAACGGAGGACCACAACAAAAAGCTGCTCCAACCCGTCTCAATACAGGAAGTAGAAGACGCGATGGCCCAACTCAAGGATAGCAAGGCACCTGGTCCTGATGGTTTCACAGCCAACTTCTTTCATGAGTTCTGGGAGCTCATCAGCACAGAGGTTTGGGAACTAGTGGAAGAATCAAGATCTATGCACTGGATTCTCCCCTCCCTAAATGCTACTTTCTTAGCACTAGTTCCCAAAGGGGATGAACCAAATACGCCCGAAAAATATAGGCCGATCGCATTATGCAATTTCATCTACAAACTCATCTCCAAAGTAGTGGTGAACAGGTTCAAACCTCTCCTCCCTCTTCTCATCTTGCCAGAGCAGACTGGATATGTAGAAGGGCGTCAGATAATGGATGGCATTATTCTTTCAAATGAAGTGATCCACTCCTTGAAGCTTCTCAAAAAGCCAGGTATGATTCTAAAGCTTGATCTATCCAAAGCTTTCGATAAACTTAGCTGGGACTATATACATCAAATGTTATTGGCATTTGGCTTCAATGCCACTTGGACATGGTGGATAATGAATCTCATCTCCTCTCCCTGTTTCTCGGTCCTGCTCAATGGCTCACCCTCATCGCCCTTCCGCCCCTCTAGAGGTATTCATCAAGGGGATCCCCTATCCCCCTTCCTGTTTGTACTCATGGCAGAAGGGCTCAGTCGTCTGCTTCACCATGCCATCTCCTCTCATGCTCTAAGGGGAATCTCTCTACATGGTCTTCATCCTTTATCCCATCAACAGTTTGTACATGATACAATGATTTTTGGTCACCCATCATCTCAAGAGGCAAAAGCATTCAAAGCCCTGCTCTCTCTCTTCTCCGAAGTCTCTGGCACCTCTATCAATGCCTCCAAATCCCAACTTTTCTTTTTTAATACTCCAGCCACTACTCAAAAAAACATTTCTCGAATTCTAGGATTCTCCATAGCAGCGCTTCCCTTGAAATACTTGGGGGCTCCTCTGTTGGATTCGGCCATTAAACATGCCTCCTGGAGGATGCTTCTCGACAAATTGGAATCAAGACTCTCTTCATGGACATTCCGCTCACTCAACATGGCTAGTAGACTCATACTGATCAAATATGTTCTCCAAGCCATGCCTTTGTATCTTTTTTCTATTCTGGCAGTGCCCAAATGGGTTCTTAAGGCAATCCGCAATCTACAAAGAAACATTTTGTGGGGCTCTACTGGTCTCAATAGAAAATGGGCTCTTGTTAATTGGAATGAGGTCTGCCAGCCAAAATCGGGTGGTGGGCTCGGGTTAAGGGATCCTCTCCAGAGCAACAACACAATAGGAGCCCGTATATGGTGGAATTGGATTGCCAAACCACACATCCCCTGGGCAAGGCTTTGGAAAGAAAAATATGCACCAGGAAGTCAATGGGACGACCTCATAAGAATCAACACTACCATTTCAGGCTCCATGATTTGGAACTCCGCCAAGATTCACAGCGCTTTCATACAAGAGCACAACTTCTGGGAAATCCATTCAGGTACCTTAGCTAGGTTCTAGGAGGACTCATGGCAACAACTCCCAAAACTAGCCTCTCTTTTCCACAAGCCAATCTGGCAGGCTTCTATGCAGAAAGCTAATCTTACTCATGTTCATCAATTTTGGCAGCAGCAACCGCCTCAAGAATTTAAACTCTGGAAACCTGCTAGCACCTGGCAGACTAATTGGCAAGGGGAAACCTACACAGAAATTGATCAGGAGTTAAATCACAGAAGAATCAAGCACTCGGATTAGCAGGACAAACTGCGATGGGGACATATGCCAAAGGAATGTTCACCACCAAGGAAGCATACCAGTTGCGCTACTCCAACAGTTAGACAGACAAGGATCAGCTTTGGGACCAGGTGTGGCAACCAGGAGTTTGGCCTAAGATTTCCACCTTTTTATGGCTCTTAAGTAAGAGGCGTATCCTTACTTGGGACAATCTACAAAAAAGAGGATTCATTGGACCATCGAGATGTCCCAATTGCAATCTCAACTCTGAATCCATCTTGCATCTCATGGACACCTGTCCTCTAGCTACTCAATTATGGGAGAGAATTGACCAATGTAATAGAAGATCAGGAAAACGGCAGGGAGACGTAGCAGACCATAAGAAAATGTCCAAAGAACCCTTTCCATAGCCCTCTTCTAAACTCGCTGTGGAACCTTATTCCAGGCTTTCTCTATTGGATACTATGGAAGGAAAGGAACAACAGAGTTTTTAACAATAACTGCAAGCCAATTGAAACTATATGGCTTCTTCTGAAGCAAAACCTCCAAGAAACTCTAGCTATCAGACATTGGCAAGACACAGATCTACCAGACTCACCTCAAGAACGCCTCATCATGAAAGCTTGGAATCTGGATCTGTCCTGTTTGACCCATATCAAATCCCGTCCTCCAACTAGTTCTGCCTCTCCTCTCAAATGGTCCCCTCCTGCCTCAAACTCTTACAAATTGAACTTTGATGGGGCTGCCAAAGGCAATCCTAGGCTAGCTGGTTATGGCGGGGTCTTCAGGAATGAAATGGGCACAACATTGCATATCTACTATGGAACAATTGGCAAAGACACCAAAAACGTTGCGGAATTGGAAGGATTGTTGAAAGGGATTTGCATAACAGATCAAAAAACTTCTTCCCGCTAGAGGTTGAGGGTGATTCCCTTATCCTAATTACAACAGCTACTAGGATTCAAGCAGGTACCTCGGCAGCTAAGATAGCTTCTAGTTGGAGGTTGCTCAATAAATTGGAAACACTGGAGGAACGGCTCTGGCGCCCCCATAGCATCACATTCAAGCATGTAAGATGCACGACCAATAAAGTAGCAGACAGATTGGCCAACCAAGGGGTCAACCAACAGCTCCCTTCCTTCTCAGGTCCTCTTAGCGACTCAGATGATGGACAACTCAAATAGGAATGCACTTCTTTGGTGCAATAGGACTACCCGATCCTGGATGCGGATGATTGACAGGCTAAAGGGTACGATGGAGGCGCGTCGAGTGGGCAGGTGGCAGCCCAACTGCGCCACTGGTCATGGTTATGGGATAGCGAGCTTGTCTCGCACACCTCTATTAATGGCAGCATTAACGCTGTCCTTCAGGCTCCTGGTTAACTGCGCAATGGCTCTTGGGCTGTTCGTCACTCCCGCAGTTCCGTTGCAGGCCTTCAACTCCATAAAGGTCACTGCTCTGAGCGACTCTCTGAGCCTCTCTGCTACTTCGTCTCGATTAGTCTGTCTCGGCTGGGTTTCAAGAGCCTTCTCCATCTTTGTCTTTCGCTCGGCTCCAGCTCCAGGGGCACACAGCTTCGTCTGGGCTCCATCTCCACTTCTCTCTGAGCATTCGTTTTTCAGTCATCTGCCTCTATCACTTCTCGGTATATCACTATGCTGCGAGAAAGGCGCATAATGGGGAGTAGGCGAGGCGGCTCTCGCGGTCGTGCCACCCATGAGTACTCCTGCACCACCTTGGACCCATCCTCGGATGCGATGGAGTTCAGTCGCTTCAATTATCCAGCCACCAGAAGTGGCAGGGGCATGGGAAGAGGGCAAGTTAGGATCGAAGACTATGAGCATAATGCACATCCCACTACCCGTTTCCACATTCCGTGTTCCCTGGCAAAATCCTCCTTCATAGTCTTGGTAACGATTGAAAAGTGTGAGAATGCCAGGGGTTCGGGAGCAGCTCATCTTGGGGTTCTTGTAGATCAAAGGATGGCAAATCCAAATGTTAACCAGTGCCAAGTCACAGAAGCCCTTTCCGCGGTGAATTCTGAAGCCAATGCAGGTTCGAGCGCGCCAGCAAGAGGAGAGCCTTCAGGCTGAGAGGTCGTCCGTCTGACTCAAATGACTCAGATCATTTTGGGTGTCGGATCGTTGAGGAACAGCCGTCTACCTTAGATGACGAATGGACCAGCCCATGCCTCCGTTTTTGTTCTGCATCTGAAGAAGGAGTTCGCCTCCCTTTTGATTCATTGTGTTCGTGCATGTTTCAGGTCTCTGTCCATTTCACATGTTGGAGTCTGTTATTTTTTTGTTTATGTTAGCTATGGATCGTTGTATGGTCACTTCTGGAGTTTTTTGGAATGGCCAATTTTCCTAGAAGTTAAAACCTCTGTTGTAAGTCTTCCGCTGGCTGATGCCAAGAATTATTTTGCAAAATGGCAACTTCATGGAAAGAATCTTCGAGGCTGCTGCCTCGCTGTAACACTTTTGTATAAATAATAGGAGTAGACCAATTGAGAAAAAAAAATAAAAAACTTTGATGAATGGGATGGACAATTTTCTCTTTAAGAGAGAATGGATGACAGGGTAAGAGTTGAAGATGCTAAGATTGAATCAGTTTCTGTTTTTATATTGATAACTGTTTTTTGGCCATTTGAAAACATTAAAAGGATTTACAGTACTTCTAAATCTCGAGAAGATTTCACAAAAATAAAATGGGATTTCAGAATCTAAATATACCTAATTTCCTTGAAATTTTTCTTTTGTTTAAGGTTTCCATTTTAAAAGTAAATATCAAAACTATTTCCTTTGAGCAACTTTTTCAATATAGCAAAGGCCAATGGAAGATATCTTACAACTTTATTTCCTAATAATCCTAAAAAATATGAACACAAATTTTGCTAAAAATTGAATATTTACAAAAGGAGAAGGGGTTACCTCCTCAATTGAAGAATTTTTCCAGGATAAGGCCATTAACAGGAAGAGAATCTCTCTTACCTGATAGATCTTGCAATATGAAAGTAGAATGGCCTATCTTCTCGTTGATTTTAAACGGTCCGAGCCACATTTTCTGGAACTTAGTGTGTTTCTCTTTATCTTCACGGGCTTTGTCCCATTTCAAAACTAGATCACCAACTTGTAATTGTTTTGAACTGGATGAAGTTGAATCAAAAGATGACTTGATAATTTTCTGATGTTTTGCATGTATTATTTTGGCCTTTTCCCTTTCTTCTTCTAATTTTAAGATTTGATCATGTCTTAGTTGAATAGAAGATGGGGGACTTTCTTCAATGAACTGCACTAGGGCTAGAGATGGAAGCAATAAATTGGTTGGTAGGACTGCTTCTTTCCCATATACAAGGTTAAATGGAGAAGTACCTATGGAAGCCTTCTGTGTTATTCTGTCAGCCCATAGTGCAAATATCAGAGCTTTATGCCAGTTTTTATGATTCTACTCAACAGTTCGCTTAATGATTTTGATGAGATTTTTATTGGTGGATTCTGCTAAACCATTACCTTGGGGATAGTAATTTGCAAAATATTTTAATTTAAAGCCTCTTTTAATAGCAAACTGAAACATAGAATTTCCAGAGAAATAAGATGCATTATAAAAAACAAGAGCGTTTGGGACACCAAACCTGGTAATGATGAATTGATCTATAAACTCTATAATTACTTCAGAGTTTTTTGTCTTCAAGGGAATTGCTTCAACCCACTTAGTAAAGTAATCAGTAGTAGTAAGGATGTACTTATGTTGTTTGGATGACTGTGGAGTGATTTCCCCAATGATATCCAATCCCCATTGCTCGAAAGGTTGTTCAATGTTGTCTGGTTGCAAAGGGAAAGCTGGTTTTCTTTGTCTTCCACTGGAGATTTGACAACTTCAGCATTTCCTTACGTATTTGTGAGTATCTCTAAATAGGGTGGGCCAATAATATCCAACATGAATGATTTTGTGGGCTCTTGTATCAGCTCCAAAATGTCCTCCTGCTAGTCCGTCATGTAGCTCCTACAAAACTTTTTGCGCTTCAGGTTTTTCTAGGCATCTTAATAAAATTGAATCATAATTCCGCCTAAAAAGTACATCATCTACAATTATGAAGTTTTTCACTTTTAATCTAATGGCACGTTTGTTTTTATAGGAAATATTAGAAGGTGTGTATCCATTTTTTAAATAGAAGATCAAATTTTCATATTGTGATTCAGGATCAGTGATACTTATCTGATTGATTTCTTCAATGTGTTCTGTACCTTCTGATTCTTGAATATTGGACGCTCCTACTAACAATCTGCAAAAACCTTGGCCTCTGACAATCTTTGCTGGCTTGATTTCCAAGTCATACTCTTGTAAAGCTGTGACCCAATTTGCCCTTTTTTCTCCTAATTCCCTTTGAATTAGTAATTGTCTTACTGCTGAAAAAGGAACTATAACTTTTGTGTGAGCTTTTAAAAGGAAGGGTCTGTAGTGTTTGACAGCTTTGTACACAGCAAAGGCTTTCTTTTCAACTTCTGAATAATTAAGTTCAGCACCTTGAAGATTTGAACTGTAAAATGAAATTGGTGCCTCCAAGTTTTGATCATTAATCTGAGTCAGCAGTGCTGCATAAGACGAGGTGGATGCGAGAGTATAAGGTATGAAATGATTTGAAAAATTGGGAGTGCTTAAAGCAAGGGCATTGATTATTGATTATTTGATAGAATCAAACGTCTCTTTTTCTGTAGATCCTCATCTAAACATCGAATTTTTCTTAATCATTGTTTGCAATGGTAAAATAATCTGGGAAAAATCTGGAACAAATCTTTTAACAAAGTTAATTTGACCTAAAAATGACTGCATGGATTTTTTGTTATGAGGGAATGGAATATTAGAAATCTCTTTAATTCTATCTGGATCAATATAAATACCATCTTTGGAAACAATGAAGCCCAAGAGCTTTCCTTGATTAAGAGCAAAGAAGGACTTTTTGGGATTGAGCGAGATACCATACCTTCTACAACGTTCAAAGATTTGATTTAAATAATGTAAATGGTTAGAAGTTTTCTTGGAAAATACAGTAATATCATCTAAATAGACAACTACTGTTTTATTGATCAATCATTTGAATGCTATATCCATTACTCTTTGGAATGTAGCTCCTGCATTGATAAGTCCAAAAGGCATTTTTTGGTAAGCATAAGTTCCCCATTTAGTTCTGAAGGTAGTTTTAAGCCTGTCATCAGGATGGACCAAAATCTGGTTATATCCTGAAAAACCATCTAAAAAGGACATTAACTCAGAACCAGCTACTGAATGGAGTATCTGCTCCATAGTAGGTAATGGGAAGTTATCTTTTTGGCTTGCTTTATTAAGATTTCTGAAATCTATGCAAATCCTGATGTCGCCATTTTTCTTTCTAACAGGCACCATATTGGAGACCCAGTTTGAATGTCGGACAGGAAAAATGATCTTACCCTTTAAGAGTTTATTTAGTTCAGATTTTATTTGACCCTCTAGGATAGGATGGATTTTCCTTAACTTTTGTTGGACTGGATTTTGTTTAGATAGCATTGGAATAGTATGTTGAATGATTGATGCATCGTATGTTTTTAAATCATCATATTTCCAAGCGAAGACATATTTATTTTTTCGTAATAACCTAATGAATGTTGTTCTTTCTTCCACAGAAAGTCCTAATCCCAAATTTATGTTTTGAGGGTTTTTCTCAGTACCTAGGTTTATCAACTCAAATCTTAAAGTGGAACTTTGGAGCTTTGAATTGGTTACCTTTTTAAACCTGTCTTTAATATCATAGAGATCTTCTAGTTTAACCACTGGTTTCGGTATTGATTTTTCTTCCTTCTTTTCCTTCATTTGAAGGTCATGATCGCTTTCATCAATGATTTGATCATCGTATGACTTGTCGGAAGTCAAGAAATTTAAAATGTCTTCGTCATGATTGAACACTCGCCAATTGGTGACATTGTCAGGAATTGATGGTCTAAAAATTAACTCTACTGAAAATCTGTCTGAGTTGTAATCTTCGGAAGGTGGGAGTTTATAAGCAACATTAGCTAGCAAGTTTGCTACTGCATTTTAGGATCTAGGGATAGGAGAAATATTGAATGCTAAAAATTGAGATATAAGTTCCTGGACCAAAGACTGATAGTGTTTGAGGTGACTAGAAAGACAGTGAATTGTATTTCTAACCTGTTTTATGACAATCTCTGAATCACCAAACACTTTCAAATATTGAACTTTAAGACCAATAGCTTTATATAGTCCTTGAACTAAGGCCTCATACTCAGCTATATTATTTGTGCATTCAAATTCTAACCTACATGACAACATAGTTTTTTCTCCTTCCGGGCTAACTAAAATACACCCTGCTCCTGCACCTCACTGGATTTAGACCCATCAAAGTATAGTGACCAAAATAAAGAATTATCAACGATTTTATTTACAATTTTCTCAGCAATATTGACACATCTTGATCTATCGGTTTGTGAAAAAAATTTGATTTGGGATGTGAAATTATTCACTGAGAAAGGAGATGGTTGGGCAGTGTAATTGCCAAAGAATGATTCGGAAGAGTAATTCCCCAAAATATTATTGTTAAATGCAATTGGTTGATTTTCTTGTTCAAATTTAGTGACAGTATGGGTCATATGTTTCTCCCGATCGATTTTGATTTGATTTGGCTTTCCTTTATAGGGTAGCCACATATGGGACCAATCGGTAGAGATATAACTGTGGAGTTTCTCAGACCAGTCCCTACTCAAGATTAAACCATAAAATTCAGGTATATCAGCAATTAAAATATCAATTCTCTGAACCACTCATGGATCGATTGATAACCTGATAGTTACAGAGTTGATTTCCCCTAAAACCTAGACCTTGGTTCTATCCAACTGTACAATATGAATTGCAGACTTTTGGGGTTCAATGTTCAGTTTGGAACAAACTGAAGCTGGCATTATGTTGGAGGATGCCCCTGAGTCAATCAAATAGTTGTGTAGATTTTGATTATAGATCTCATAGGTCAAGAGGAAAAGGGGAGTATGGGAATTTGATCTGTATCCGATTAAAATTGTATCAGTAGCTTCAATTCTACCAGAAGGCGGTTGACCTGAAGCATTGGCAGCTTTAGCACTAGGAAGAGGTGAAGAAGGTACTGCATTTAGCTCCTTAAGAAGCAATATCTACTGATGTTTGAGTTTGCTAAGTTCAAACATAGTAATGTTTGCCTTTGTCTTCTTCATATCATCAATAATATTGTAATCCATTGAATTTGATACTACCAATGTCTTAGATGTTGAAGGTATATTTGAGGATGATGGTTGATTTTGGGGTGTTGTTGTCGCCGATTTCTTTGTGGGTACCTTTTCCTTTGTAGTAGTGGTACCTGCACTCCTTTTCTTTGAAATTGACTGAACAGGTTCAGGCGTACCTTTACTCCTAGTAGTCACAAGAAAAGCTTCTTGTTCATTTTCTGTATCGGAGTTGGGTAAAATGAAGTCCCACATTCCATGGCATTCGACAACCTCCTCTTCTTTGGGTTCGTCAGATGGTAAAACTGTTTCATCTTCTTCTTCCTCTTCTGGATCTAAGTCTGCATTAGATATAACATTTGGTGGTTTTGACTCAGGTTTCTTGAAATTCCTAAATGGCTTTTTTGTTGAGGTTTCTGCTACTTGTTTTTTTATTTCAACCATTTCATTTGACATTGTTTTGAGGACCTTTTGTAGACCCTCCATATCATATGGATCCGTAGGGGTTTTCTTCTTTGAATCATCTTTAAAAGAAACTTTTTTGGATTTCCTATCTTCAAGAGCAACTTTCTTTTCTAAAGCAATAATGTGTTTCTCTACAGCAAGCGCTTCTTTCATATTTTCGGCTAAAGTTGGTTTTGCAGCTCTATCTACAAAAATGGCTATATTTGAAGGTAGGCCTGTTATATACGATTCGCTTCATATTTTCTCACTTGGCTTGGAGTTGGTCGGAATCTTATTCAAGAGTTTATTGAATCGGGAGTTGAAATCCGTAATAGGCTCTCTAGATTCTATCCTAACATTCGAAAGATCATTAATTAATGTTGCTAAAGATCTATCATTGCCATACTTAGTGAGAAACTACTCTGGAAAGATGTTCCAGCTGGTAATGGATCCAGAGGGTAGGGAAAAATACCAAGACCCAGCTAACCCTTGTAAAGTGTAGGGGAAAAGCCTAACGACAACATCTTCTTCTGTTACTCCTTTTAGATTAACTGATAACATGAAATTGTTAATATGTTCTTCGGCTAATGTGCCAGCATCTGGATTAAATTTCGGCAACCCTTTCTCTGGATAATCAGGTAATGGATGTAATGGTGCAGGCATAGTGACCGTGTAGAGCTATAACTAGGGTCTCTCACACCGCTAATTATTCCACATTAATAAGTCAATCCGGGAACGTTTTGTTATTGCAAAGAGTAGCTCAATCCGAGGCTATTTGTCCGAGTAATGCTTAGTAGTATAGTGTTCAGAAGATTCAAAAGAAAACAGATGCTAAGCTGTAACTAAACTAACTCAAAAGATAGAATCACACAAGATAGTTGATCAGTCGAGGGTACGGAAGCAATAACCCATCCCTCTAGAAACTGATAAAGAAAGGAAATTAGAGCATGGACTTATAGGTCTGGGAGCTAAGCAGCGTCTTGCTGAGGCTCACTACAGCCTTAGGCCTTCTCTCACACCAAACGGCAATTGCAAGTAAATGGAACATCAGAAAGTAAATGGAACAACAAGCAGGAAATAGAATAGCAAGTCTAAAATGGAACGGCCGTAAATGGAATAGCAAACTGGAACTGAACGGCCGTAAAGGAACTGAACGACAAACTCTAATTTAATGGAAACAAACAACAACAAAGCCAAATCAAATAAATCAGACAACAAACGGAAATAGAATGGCAACTAATTAGAAATGAAATATGGAACAGCCTATGGTGCTAAAATAAATAATACACACAGCATACAGCGATATTAAGAAACGGTAATCTGAGTCTGATACGCAAGTATTAATCCTGGTTAGAAAGGGTAACGAGTACAATTCATAATGGAACCACAATGTCAATTGAACAGCAATCGTATGAAGTATAAACCATGGACAAATACAGTAATACCAGCTGAAGAAGGTTGTAGCTTGATTACTCCGCAATTAAACAACAATAGCATTCTGTAAAGAACATCAATGTTGCGCTAACGACTTTAAAGAGATATCAATACGTTATAAGATCAGAATGCACATTACGACTTTCTTGTTGCAGAGAACGATATATGAAATATAACAGAACTGCAATATAAGATAATAAAACACCAGATTACCAATTTAAGCTGATAATACAAACCAAGCATAAACCAAAAAGATAATATATAGCAGTAGCAGCGTACTCCACCAGAGGCTGGGCCCTTAGCCGCTAGCAGACGCTGCTGGGTTACTTCAGAAGGAAAAGAGTGAACAGCAACCCCAAATCATTTATTAATCAGCCAATTGTGGAGTCATTACAACAGCAAAAG
>APFE030544870.1:0-19168 GCA_000404065.3 Pinus taeda | reverse complement strand
CCACAAGTATCCCCAACTCTATTGTCGACTCAAGCTTCTTCCATGCATCCTTTGCCACATGGCAATATACCGATGAGCCAAAGATCCTGAAGTGACCCACATCTAGTCTCTTATTGGAGAAAGCTTCCTCTCGTGTCTTCATCCCAAGTATGCGATGCTAGCTTCTATTCTACAAATAGACCACTATGTTGCATGCCTCAGCCCACAAGTGAAGTGGTAGACCTTGGTCATGCAACATTGCCCATGCTACCCCTACAATAGTTCTGTTCTTCCTCTCGGGAACTTGATTCTGTTGTGGGTTATGAGGTTCTGTCAACTCTCGTTTAATTCATTTCACTGCGAAGAAGTCCTTAAACTCTTGAGAGACATATTCTCCACCATTGTCGCTTCTCAAGGCCTTGATCTTATTCCCTGACTCTTTCTCGACCAAAGCTTTGAACTCACAAAACTTAGTGAAATTTTGGTCCTTCTTCTGCATGAACAAAATCCAACATTTACGAGAATAGTCATCAATCAAAATCACATAATACCTTTGCTTCGCTGTGGATACCATCGAGAATGGTCCACACACATCAATATGAAATCACTCTAAGATAGCCTCTGCTTGACTCTCTCGATCATGAAAGGAAGACTTGGTGTACTTTCCTAAGGTACAACCTTTGCATGTGTCAACATGCTCAACTTTACCTTTGGGAAGTCCTGTAGATATCTGATACATTATCTTGAAAGCCACATGATGCAAATGGCCCAACCTGATGTGCCATAACTCGCCAATGTCTTGGCCTTGCACCAATTCTGATTTTGTACTCAATTCTGCACACTCATCTACCTCTAGTTTATAAAGATTCTTCACCCGAATCTCTATCCTATTGGTTTAACCCATGGCTGTGTCTTAGGAATGCCTTTCCTTTACTGAAGACAACATCATAGCCTTTGTCCTCCAACATCGCGAACGATACCAAGCTCTTCTTTAGTCTAGGCACATAAATCACATCTATCAAGGTGAGAGGTGGTTTGTGCTCCCACTAAAAGGCAACTGTGGCCACTCTTGAAACATTGTACCTTCTGTCGTCACCCATCTCTATGCACATCTTAAGGTCTTTCTCCTCCAAGGTACTGAATAAATTTTTATCACCGGTCATGTGGAATGAGGCTCCACTGTCAAGATACCAAACACAACCCATCATTGATGACACCATGCATGTGATGAGGGTAAAGTCCATTTCAAACTGAGAGGCTAATGCCTCACCTTCTAATCCTTTCTAGGATCCCTTCTTGGACTTCTTCAATGGGAAATTAGTCACATAATGTCCCATCTCGTGACAATTAAAGCATCTCACTTTAGACATGTCACCCTTCTTCCCTCCATGAGAAGAATTAGATTTGGAATGGGAAGCCTTCCCCTTCCCTTTCATTGCCTTACATGCTAAGGCCATATTTTCTTCATCATCATTATTAGATGAAGAACCATATCGTGTATTCCTCCTGATCTCCTCCTGCATCAAATCCAACCATAGTCGTTCCTAATCTGGTAGCTCTCCCTTCCATTCACAGAGTCCTGGTAGCTATTCCAACTCTTTGGAAGGCCAAGGAGAACGAGGCTCACCATATCATCACTGGAAGTAGTTATTCCCACACTGCCAGGCTCATCTCTCCAGGTGGTAAGCTTGTTGAGATATGTGGAAATAGTATTTCCCTTCTCCATCTTGATTCTTCGAAGCTTATCCCTGAGCGCAAATTTCCTCTAGTCGCTACTGTTCTAGTAGAGGTCCTTCAATGTCTTACACATTGAAAATCAAGTATCCTTCCAATGGAGACTCAAGACAATATAGTCTCAAACTCCCTCAAGGATGATTCATCTCACCTTCGCCACACACTTCTTCCACTCAGCCAACTCTTCTGCATTAATTGAAGTTGGCTTTGGGATTTCTTGATCAATGAATTCTTTCAATCCATTGTCTTCTAATACAACCTCCATTCTATCTTTCCATGTTATGTAATTCGAGCTACCTTCCAAGGCATACTCGAGTCTCAAGCCATAGAACACCATTGGCCAACCTTGAAGTATGATATGAATTCGATTTGCACCTGCAACCCGAAGCTTCAAACTTCAAATTCTCTTCATAGTATATTGTTCACAACTTCCATACAATGTAGAAAACTTCTACATATCCAGCTCTGATACCATGTAGAAAATATGATGTAGGTTAACTCGATAATGCAATATAAATCAAAGCAGAATACTATAACCTACTTCTACTATCAATTTGCAAAAGCTTAAATATTGAGTTGAACAATATAACTAGAAGAAGAAGAAGCAATGCACAATACACATGAAAATACTTTGGGGAAAGCCTCAGCTAAAAACCCTACTATCTATATTATCAAACAAGGTGGAAATATATAGGAATTATAAAGAGCCTTAGCTCTCATAGCTAGCCAGCTCTTAGTACAATCCTCACAGATGCTTACAGGTAATCTTGGCTTCTCTCCAGCCTTCCTCTCTACCCTCCAAGATCATATTTCCTTGTGTTTTTCCTCTGTGATGATTCACCTTCAACCAAGTGGAACACTCTCTCACAGATTGTCAGGATTTCGAAATCCTCAAGGAATGATTCCTTGACTACATGCATGAGTTTTCTTTATAAGAAAACAATGCAACTGATAGTACATTGTCTTTGACTTTAATTTCAACTGGGTCTTTCCCAGAATATACATGCGTGAGTTTCTGATGAGGGAATCTTCATTTAACTGGAGTACACTAGTTGAGTGCATGCATGCATCAATTGACTGTTAACTCTCTATTAGTTCCTTAAACAATTTGGAACTAATTTAAGTGGACTTAACTCAGTAAACTAATTAATTCAAAATGAATTAATTAATTATTTCCAAGTAGTTGTTAAGAGTAAATTCGATTTTAATTCACAATTTAATTCAAGGACAAATTAAATTGGAATGTTCTTGTTGCCACATTTCAACACTCCCTCTCAACAAGAAAGGGATTATCTCCCACCTTGATCCTATCTCTATGGAACTCGAATTTAAACTTTGACAATGCCTTTGTCAAAATTTCAGCATCTTGCTCCTTTGTCGAAATATACTGCAGAAACATGATCCTCCCAACTTGTGAAAAGCCTTGGGCAACAAAGGCTATAAATGTGGGAATTGAATGGTAGAGTCATGAATGCCTACAATTTTGTTTCACAATGTCAACACAATCACCTCTCCACCTCCTTCAAGGACACCTCTCACATCAAAGCATCATTTTGATCTCGAAGAATTACACAAGGAATGGTGGTTGTTATGCATCAGATTTCCTCATCTCTATGTGGAGATTGATTAGTAAGAAGTGTTTGATAATAGGTCACCGATTCCTACTCATTTTCATAATGCTAAGCCAAATGTTGTCTATCATGGGAGGATAGCACAGGAAATCATATTGTGCTGGAATCACTTGATCATTGCCTTATATAATAATTTAGTATTATGCTCACCCTCTCTAAGCAACTAAACTTGGGACCTCTATTAGCATAAAAAATCCTCTTTCTTTTAGTGTTGCTATGGTTAGTTAATATTTATTCCATGTACTTTAATAATTTCTTTTAATTTCCCATTTTGGATAATTTGTTGTTAGATCAGTTGCATCCTACTTTCCAAGGCTTTCTTATTTAAAATAACATTTCCAACTTCTTTCCTATTCTAATAATTGATCTTCATTTTTAGCTCCTTAAATGTGTGCTTCTTGTTCATACCATGGATCTTAATTCCCTCCAATAGCCACAACATTTCCCTTGGAATCCCAAACCTAAAAGGGCTATTATGGGGCCCTATCTTCAGATCCAAATCCAGTTGGATTAGCCAATTATTCAAACCCAACCCCACTAGAATAGCAACTTAAACAAATAGGTATTTGTTAGTCAAATCTTTAGATACTAAAAATTTCTCTAACCACCTCACTACTTGGTGCATACCCACCCCATTATTTGTACCTACGTTAACAAGTGTCGTGTAATGTATCAAATCCCTAAATTATCTGATCCCTTCTTTATTTTATTCAAGAGATGCAATTGAATTGTAATCTCCGCATATTATCATCTACATGTAAAGATATGATCCATAATTGTTCTAAGAAGGCTACCCTCTCTATCGAGATATGGGAACCATACCCTGACAAACACTCATTTCTTTTGAGCAAAGCTACTACAACCATCCAAATAGGATTCAATAATGGGTTATCCAATATGGTAAGACTACCTCCAACTGCTTCCTAAAAATGGCTAGTCCTCTAACATTCCCTTTGGCATCTACGACCATGACTACACATTCCTTCCCAAAATGAGCTACAATATTACAAATTTTCTTATAGAAAATTTGTTGCATTCATGTAATTGAAGACTTTTCCTTGATTACTCTAAAATACCTCTGTTTTCTGAAGATATTTATGGTAGTAATATTCCAAGAGATGGTTTTCATTGCAAAAGTTGTTTGATGGAAAAAAATACCTCAATGAGGGGCATGATTTTCATTGACCATCTAGTTTCCTACTATTTGAAAGGCTCCTAGAGATTCTTTTCTCTAGTATTTAAGTGGTCACTCTATAAACCCCCATTTATGAAAGACAAATAACTTAGTAAATGCAATGATAATTTTTTTAAGCAATTATGACTAATATTATTACTTTATTAAATTTTGAACATACCCAATACTTGTACTAAAAATAATCAAACATTTATTTTCAATAAACATTTATTTTAAATATAAAAATGACATGTAAATAAATATGAGTTAGAGTTGAGAGTTATAAATTAGAAAAATAAATAAAATATTATTATTTAGATATACATATATATGATAAAAAATTATAAAAATTATTATGTCTTAGATATCCATATTAATATTAATATACTTTAATATACTATATGTCAATAAAAAATATTTTTTGATATAAATCAAAATAAATCAATTGCATAATACTCCGACAAAATTCAAATTATAGTTGAATCCATGTAACAGTTCAAGAAAAAAAAACTTATAATTTTCCCTTGTTGTATCAACATATATAACCATCAAGAAACCATGGAATATCACATCCTGATCTGTTATGCAGTAACCGGCATACTGCTCTACTTGCATTGACGCAGTAAACATTAAAACACTATCTACAATTCACAATATGTTTAAATTATTTCAATTCAGTTACTGGAAATGAAGAATCTTAACATTATCAAGGATTCAGAATATGTTTAAATTATTTCAATTCAGTTACTGGACATGAAGAATCCTATGTCCCAGGCAAAATGGTTATGAAGTTCCTTTGTTGGAAGAACATATAAGGAAGTAAACTGAGGGAAGGTGGAAGGTGGTAATTTAAAAGTAAGGCAACAATTGTTAGTATTCATAATGGTGTACACTTCTAAGAACTATTCATGGTTTAATGTATAGCATTACTAACAATAACTGAAAAAGTTTTTGAATCATCATTGATATCATGAATTTCCTGTCACTCACTATGGAAACACTTTGGAATCAGTAAGATAACCAACATGGATTTCTTTTAAATTTGTTTGGGAGATAAATATTTAAAAATCCATGTTAACATTTAAAAAAAAATCGATCTATAAAGATGAAAACAAACATGTCAACAGATTTGATCTCTAAAATTATTTTATTATTAATATTCCTAATTATGTTAAATAATTTTTTGTTTTTAAAGTTAAACTAAATATTAATATTTTTAATGTTTTTAAAATTGTAATTTAAATTTTGAGGTAACTTGTCAAAAATATTACATTTACTCAACCAATATTGCTCAAGCTTTTCATATAAAAATTTCACCTCGGAATGAATCATGACACCAACAAATAGTCACAATTCCCCTATATGCCTTACCGGGGATTGCCCTATGTTGAAAGCCCACATTTAGCTTGTTTACGCCCCTGTGGGAGCTTTGCATTTCAATTCGTCTCACGACTGCTCTTTCACCATGATAAGGACTCGTCAGTGGATGTTGAGTCGTCGCGGCTCTAGTCATGGAGGGTCTTCGCGCCCCTCAGCCGAGGCGGAAACCCATTCTCCCTGTCACTGTCCTCATTGTCGCTGTCATTGCCACTGCCCGCAACTAGGAGGTGCTAGATCTCTAAAGCACAACCAATTCATGGAGGCTAGCTCACCTGGGTCTTCGGCAGCTCCTTACTTCGGCTTTGCAATTTTTACCTTCAGCAGCCCCCTGAACTGTCCAAGAATTAACGCCCACGTCTCTGTCCTCTTTATTGTTGAAGCCCAGGGCGAGGGGGGATCCAGTGCTCCATCAGAATTCGAGGCCCCGGTTGACACAGCCACAACGTCCGAATTGCCCAAGGTGGAAAAGGGGAAGGGAACATAACTGCCAGACCCTCATCGAGAGAAGAATCGGGAGCAACCAGAAGAGGCCGAGGCGAAAGCAGGCCAAGCGCAGGAAGAGGAAGAATATGGAGGTGCCCGATTGTGGAGGTGCCAGAGGACTAGTCTGCTGCCACGTCTCAGGTTCTGTAGCTCGGGTGGGATTTTGGTTCTTTCCTTTCTTTTGGTCATGTCCATCTGTCTAATTGTCTCTGGCTCGACTACGTGTCGATTATCTTTTCAGTCAATGTGTCAAAGTGGCAATCTGCCATCACTGAGGCGTAGGGTCAGTTACAGTCTTGCTTGGTTATCAGTTTTGTGGGAGGTTACAGTTGTGCAAGGTTGTCTTTTTGTCCTCCCCTACGTGGGAATGATTTTTTTTGGTCACAAATGCCCCTGTGAGGGCATGAATCAGGTAGCCCTCTCTCTCTGCTACATTTGGCTGATCCAGAATGCCACTCTTTATCGCAGATGGATCTTTTAGACAACATGCATGTAATTGTACTCTGGTTTTTATGTATACAATAGAATAGTTTAATCGAGAAAAAAAAACATAAAAACAATTTAAAGAATAATACAGTGATAATGTGGCAACATTTAAACAAACTCACCTATTTCTTTGGGATTTCATTTTTGTTTTTTTGATATATATATAATTTCCCATTTTATTTCTTTTCTTTTTCTTTTTCTAATTTTTCAACATAAAAGAAATAGAAAATATTACATGTTGAAAAAAAGTTACAACAAATCCCTTATAATCCATTTCCCAAAACTACCCTTCTGATGTAACCTTCCTTTGATGTAATCTTCCTTTTATTTATTTGGGTTGTGGTCCATACGCCCATAACATTATTTCCATTGTTCTAAAATATAATATTAGTTGGTTACCACATTATACCCATTATATACCATTTCCCAAAACCACCATTTTGATGTCACCCTCATTTAATTTATTTGGGTTGTGGTCCACACCCACAAAGCACCATCCTACTGCACCATCCTTCAAAACTCCCCATGTAACTACCATTTTTTTAATCTAAGTCCCTCTTATAGTGAAAGCTCACACATCCTCAATGCTCTATTGTTTAAATGCAACATTGGCCTCCCTTTAATATAATACCAACTTACTCTTTTTCCTTCTGCTACCTTATCCATACTACATTTAACCCATTTCCTTTCATTATATATACATTTTTTAATGATGGAGCTTCCCTTAACTTGTCACACACTCATTTTTTAGTAATTAAATTTTCTTTAAACTCCTCCATGCGCAATATTGGTTGCCACATCATTCACTCTCTATACAAAGGTGACACATGGCATTGGCACATCACCTTCTTTCGACTTCAATAGTATTAAGTGATAGGTGACAAAATGTCACTTGACGACATTACCAACTAAGTTTAAAATGGAAAATTCATGGAAATTGTCACATTAGCTTAATAGCTACATTGAACACCTAGTCACCACTACCAATTTAGTAGTCATCGTACTTACAAGATACAGTGAGAATAAAATCATAAAGTGCTACAAGACACTTCACCCTAGGGATTAATTGTTACTTTTTCTAGGTAAAATTCAAATTACCACAACTTTACCATATAAACACATATGTGGGTGCCATACTTGTCATGCCATGTATTTTTTTAGCATTTTGAATAGCTCGTTTGAGAATTTTTTTGAAGTCTGATGTAGCCAAAATTGATACTTTGACATATAAGTAGGGATCATTTTGATTTATTTTTTTAATCTTGGTAAGAATACATTTTTACTATAAAGTGTTTTATTTTATTATTATTATTAAATTAAATTTTTCTAGATTTAAAGTGGCATAGATTATTTTAGCTCATTTTGCATTATGTTTTCTACTTTTATTTTTAAATGGAAAACCATATGGCCAAATCTATGGCAAATATAGCACTCCACATGGCCAAGATATGAAGTAAGAGGACCAAATCTAATACTACTCATTCCAGATCTAAACCATGCATGAAATGCTTCTCTCCTCCAACGGTTAGACCTGCAATATGTTGCATTATGGCCAAATGAGTGGCATGGGTTACAATAACCATAAAAATCACAAGTACACCAATTGCACATACTTCTTGGCTGTTGGAATTGTTGGAATCTCTACTGATATGGTCTATATGTTTTTCTCCAACAATTTGTTGCAACATGCCCAAACTTGTGATAGCTGTAGCATTGTATCTCATGCATAAAAAGAATAAAAGGACTCTGCTTCCTTTGAAATATTATATTTATGTCAGGATTATCACTAGGAGAAAAATATTTTCTGATTGTTGGAGCTCCTTGAGATTTTCTTCTCTGTTGTTGGTTTTGTTGCTTGACCAGTTGCTAGTTTTGCTTGATTTTCCACTGATGGTTCTTTTGATTGCTATTCAGTTGCTTGATCTGCTTCTTGGTTCCTTGGATCTCACTTTTGCTGCTGGTATTGTTTGTTACAGTTTTATTGGGTTATTCT
Organism: Pinus taeda; assembly: GCA_000404065.3. Taxonomy (NCBI): domain Eukaryota; kingdom Viridiplantae; phylum Streptophyta; class Pinopsida; order Pinales; family Pinaceae; genus Pinus; species Pinus taeda. The sequence goes on along the minus strand of APFE030544870.1, from coordinate 10,308 downwards.
TTCTTGGTTTTGCCTGCATGCAAACTAGATTCACGCTTTTCAAATCCAAGACCAGATTTATCCAATGGTGATTTTTGGATCTCAAATAAATTATCTAAGGCAACAATGCGCTTCTCCATTTTTTGTTGCTTTCTCAATAAACAATTTCAGCTTCTAATTTCTCACATTCTTCTACCTTAGCTTGATATTGTTTCCTCATTCCTTCCTCATCTCTTTCAAATTCTACAATTTTAACTTTTAGGATGAAAATCTCTTCCTTGATCTTGGCCTCCTTACCATCACAAATCTACAATAATTTTTCTTAATCCTTGCATGCAATTGTTAGTCTAGAAATCTCGGCTCTAAGACTCTTAATATTATTCTCATCTTCACTAGTAAATGCAACATGATAAAAATTTGAATCCTCAAAATTGTAACTCAAAAGAAAATAATTAATAGTTATACTTTGGATTCATTTTGCTGCAAAACCTTTGGTTCTTGATCTTCTAATGTTTGCACTTTATTTTCTAAACCATTTGCACTAGGAAGACGAGACTCTTGTGGTATTTGCACATGAGTGCATGATGTAGCGGCCGGTTTGCACGCACCCTGGCCGCGTTAGAATCTTGTGGAGCTGCGCGGATGCTGCAGCCTATACGGTTTTGTGGCGCATATTCCGATGATGGCGAATATTCCGATTGTATGTTAGATTCGATGTGACTGTTATCAGCATTGTCTGATAAGTATACAATGTAATAAAAAGAGGGCCCTATAACTAGCCCCTCCCTTTAAAAAATATATATAGGTTGGTATTTAAATATTTTATTTAGCATAAATATAATTTTTTTAATATTAATATATTTTTTTTTAACTTAAATTGGGATTTAATTGATATCAATAAGATAACCAACATGGATTTCTTTTAAATTTGTTTGGGAGATAAATATTTAAAAATTCATGTTAACATTTAAAAAAAAATCGATTTATAAAGATGAAAACAAACATGTCAACAGATTTGATCTCTAAAGTTATTTTATTATTAATATTCCTAATTATGTTAAATAATTATTTGTTTTTAAAGTTAAACTAAATATTAATATTTTTAATGTTTTTAAAATTTTAAATTAAATTTTGAGGTCACTCGTCAAAAATATTACATTTACTCAACCAATATTTGATCAGCTTTCCATATAAAACTGAAAAATGGAAAAACTATATACACCCATTTCACCTGGGAATGAATCATGACACCATCAAATAGTCGCAATTCCCCTAAATGCCTTACCGGGAATTGCGCTAGGTTGAAAGCCCACATTTACAAGAACTTATTTGCGGGTACCCTGACTTATAACACTTAAAAAAATTGAAAATAACAGCATCCGTTTAAAACCCAAAAAAAATTCACCTTAAAACTTGATTGAAACCTGTGAATTATGTCCCTTAAAGGAGGGTTGGATAGAGATTTAAGAACTGGGAGACAGTGGGGCATCAAACTGGGAAACTGGGAGACTAAATGTGTTCCTGCAGAGAGGGCATTGAAGTTCAGAAAGTTCCGAATGAAACCAATAAAAAATGCAGGTCGCATGAAAAAGGTGACTGCAAGGCAATCGTTTTGTTGCCCATTCGGTGGACAGCGTCTCCTGAGATATTGCGCATATGAATGTGTCGCCCTCGCCATCATCTTTAATGGTTACTGTTTCTGAAGAGTCAATAGCGGCCATAGCAGCGGCAAAGGGATAGCTCCTGTAGAGAGCAATGAATTGGTCTCTTAAATTAAGATTGAGATCGAAATGTTCGACTCTCAATTGTATAGAATTAGCAGTATTACTATCGTTTTCCAAGAGTTGCAGTACCCGATTACAATCTGCAAAACTTCCACTCCACACATTTCCATCAAGGCGGCCCAATCTACGATAATTCTCATTAAAACAAGGTTGATGTTTTCAGCCATTGCATCCTGGATATTCCTTTGTCCACTGTAGTTGAGAGGACGCCATTCAGACTTGGGTTTCTGTCCAATGTCATCTAATTGACGTACGTACACATTATCCAAAACACTCTCGAATTCCCAGTCCTTATGCCAAGCATTCTCCAATTCACTATCCCAGTCACTATGTTCGCTATCTCCTTCAATCCATCTAAACGTTACACTATAGATCAGGTGCTGTTGAACGGGGTCTCCGTTTTGGGTGGATGCCTCTCCTTCATGTGAAAGGCCATCAGCTGTACTTGTTAGAGTAGAAGGTACATATTCTTCCATTTCCCATAAGATAACGTCTCTATTTATTGTGTTGTACATGTGACGCGTAACCCTCCCAAAAATTTCTCTAGCAAGATTGGTATTATCATTATCGCTTACATTTCGTGATTCCTCCATCTCGTCGCCTTCTCAAAGAGTTTGCGAATATATCATGAAAGAGCGCGCGAATATATCCTGAAAGAGCGCGATACAAGACTTTCTTCCGATAACTGTAATGCTTTATATATTTATACTATCGTTTTAGAGTTTGGAGTTTGTAATAACTGTAATGCTTTATATATTCGTTTTAGAGTTTGTAATATAGTTGTGTTATCTTTCGCAGGCCGACTAGAAGAATGACTAGCTTTTAGTCTCCCTTCAATTCAGCCTCAAACATAATTTGTTTGCCGTGGGTTACCTTTCATTATTCCAACTCTTTGCAACCATTTAAGTCGTTTATTTAGTCACTGTTTAAAATCACATAGCGTATACGCATTAATAATTCTTAAAGGATTAGTTAATTTGAAAATCTTTATATCTTTTTGTTATTAGAATAGTTATATTAACAGGGTTGTTGGGTAATTTGAAAATGTTTATAGTTTTTTATTATTAGGATAGTTATGTTAATAGGGTGGTTAAAATAGGTTAGATTAATATTGTTTTTTTTTAATTTTTTAATTTTAATTATTGGTGTATTGGCTTATGGAAGGTTCAAAGTGATTTTGATTGAGATATTTTAACAATTTTATTAATGTTGTTGAGTAAGTTGATAACTAGAATATTTTGGTAGGATTAGTGGAACATAGCAAGAGTCATACTATAGTCAAATATGGTAAAATTATATTTCAGAAATAAATGATTAATTGTGGTGGTCATGGTTGTGCATGTTAAGCTAAGCTTTACTTGAAATTATGTCTCTACATTGCTCTACTTTTGCGATGGTCTGCCTCTTCATGTGGTCATGATGATGAACCACACTTGTTGGTTTGAAACGTGTTGGCAAAAAAAAATTTCTCATGTGATTTCTACTGAAATACTTTGTTTAAATAATTGAATATGGTTAACAATTTTTCCTCTAGTTGATTGTGGTTGGACATTTTGAACATGGTTGACAATGAATAACTATGATTTTAGGCTATCATATGAACCAAGGGAAGAGATCTTTTAGCCTAGATCTAAGGATACATTTTTGTGGCCAATGTTCAAAGTTGGGCACCTAAAGTCTTCTCCTTTTATATATTCTCTCATTAAATAACATATCACCACAACACACAATGGGTTGTAATTAATAACCTTTAAGACAATTACATGGATCCAAATTTCAAAAAATGGAGGACACCTTATAAAAACTATTAGATTTCTTAGGGTTAAAGGACCTTAGAGATAAAATATTCTACTCATTAAAAGAAAAGGGAAATTATGTATGCTACTCTTACATCAAACTCCTAGAAAATAAAATATTTCATGGACACATGTCCATGAGACATTAAATATTTATGCCATGTTTTTGCATCTCTGAAGGACTCATCGAGGTTCATCTTTAGTTAGAAGTCCCTTAGACTTCACCAAATACTCATAGAAATCTTTTCTTTATTTTCACTTTGCAATTCTTTGATTGAGCATATGCTCTCTGTGAAACTCTTTGAAAGTGGGTAATTGCTTCTTCCATCGAATCCCTTTTGCATCTTTCCCATCCTCTACTTCAAGTTCTCTATGGGGATGAACTTGTACAACATTAAATATAGGAGAGAGCCTTCTATCACCTGGTATGTCATTTTGATATCCATTTGCTAATAACTTTCTAAATTTTCTTCAACTTTAGCTTATTATACTCAACTTTTGAAAACCCTTATCTTCTCAAAAGGACTTTAAGTGATCGCCAACTCCAAAGCTCACTTCTCTTTCTTCGATATCCTAAATTTTTATATACTTTTGGCTACTTTCTTGTAGCTATTATTTAATTTGTTCATGTATACTCTACAAGACTATGACGACTTACTCTACACTAGCTCTTCCAACTTCTTATTTTCCCAAATTTCTAAGTACAAAGCTCAGACATTCCATACTAATTGATTTCCACGACGTGATAAAACTCAAGATTCTATTGTTTTCCTTTAACATATTAAAAAATTCTACATTTATCCACAAACTTCCTCACGTTAGTTCTCATTCCGTGCCAATAAAAATAAAAACTTAATTAGCCATATGTTTTATCATAGCCAAAATAACCATCTTATCATCCACTATGTTTTTCCTTCAACAAATTTACTCTTATCAATCCCTCATAAATCATTGAGATTGTGTGACTCTGATAAATTTTATTTTGTAATATTTAGGTCATGAGTATCTAAGTGTGATCGACATCCTTTCTACTTTTTCTTATTAGACAGTCGAACTTTGTTTTCTATATGCAATACTTGGTAACATTTTATATATTGTCTAGTGAATGTACACTATGAGTTTGAATTTGTTGGACACCTAATCCTCTAAGGGTTGGTGGGGAAGCTAAACAATCAAAGGGAGTCTAAGGGACTACTTCAAATCTGAAACCAAGGGTCACTAGACTTGTATAAATATCTATCATTGTGAATAGTAATGCATTCAAGGCTGATCCTTCATATCTTTTTTCTTCCCCATAGTTGTGTTTAACATGGCATCAAATCTGGTGGTCTCTTGCCATGCTCTAGTGTGAGCCACTTATTTTTTGTGCCCTTTATAGATCTATGTATATGTGATTTTGAACTCTACTCCAAAAATTCCATTTTCGATCTTATTATTTTCTTGTCTATCTTTCAATTTTTTGTTGGAGCCCATTTTATGTGTGTTTTTCAGGCTTGTCAATAACGTCTTTGTCCACCATTCTAAATCTAGATATAGTCATTCTAGAAACTGAGACCAAGGAAACAATTATTCAATAATACGTGTTTTATGTTATGCATAATAACACCCTTTCTTTCTCCTTGATTTGGAAACATATGTTTTGGGAAATCAACACTTGGTATTCGCAAATGTCTCCCTATTTTAAGCCTGCCATAGGAGCATTCATTGAATAAATGGTTTTATGAGCATGAGGAGCTCAATTATTTGGAATCTCCTTTCAAATCTTTATTTATCTCCACATTGGTCCTAGATAGAAAGTATCTGCACAGTTCACATACTGTGAACGTGAGTTCGAGCCTCCACCATGCTTTCCAAGAAGATCAATTGAGAGTTGATGTTGAACAATTCCCAAGTATTTTTCCTATGGAGATGAAGGACCCATCACTTATTTTAGGTCCCTCTACTACTAGTGTAACACCTTATTATTATTAGTGAAACCCCCTTATTGTATTGTTCTGCCCATGTATTCCAATATTTTTATTATTTTGCCCCATAGAAACCCACTATTGTTATTGTTTTTCCCTTACAATATTATCATTATGTGGGCTCTAATTATAATGTGACCCTTAGACTCCTATATATAAAAAGGAGGTCTTATCATTTGTATGATCCAAGAATTTTTCATTTGTGTAATGTAAAGGAGGTTTCCCCTTTTTAGAGACTAACTTTGAAGTGGTTGATCTATCTATTTTTCTATTTTATGAGCTAGTTGAGTAACTAGTGGTATCAAAGATTTGGATTCTAGGGTTTTTCTCCTTCGAACAGGGCATTGTGGAATTTTGGATATAACGTATTTTATACGAAGTTGCAGAAGTTGAAATCAAAACCCATTTGATATGAAATCTGGATGGACCTCATGTCTGAATTTCAGATCTTGTGTCTCTACGTTTTCAAAGATACCAGCTAAGGAAGTTAGGGTTTTGGTAGGCTCCCCAATTCCATCTCAAACAAGTGACCTTGGGAAAATTGTCGTAAATTTATCTCTAAGCATCAGATTCAAATACAAATAGGACATAATGCAGTTTTTTGGGTATAGTTTTCAGTGCCTAATATCAAAACAGTGAGACACGACACTTTATACAAGTTCGATCTACTGAACTAGTCTATAATCTAGTTATTGTGGAAGGTTGGGAATACCTCTTTTTTGGAGAATCCAATCTCGATCAGACTTGTGGGGTTGGAAATAAGACTCAGAGGGATACCACGGGAAGACATTTCAAACCTTGGCAATCCCAAATTACAGATATACAATAGATTCAATATCAAGTTCCTACAAAGTGAAAAAAAAGTGTCTAGTTTTTTAAAAATCGCATAACTTCTGTTTGAAATATCAGTTTGACATAATTGAAAGGGCATAGTGAAGCATATATAAATTTTTTTATTTGAAAATGACTCGAAGCAAGAAAATAAAAACACCTAGTAAGCAATCCAAAATCTCTACCATGACTCCTAAAGAAGAGGAATAAATGCAACATTATATATCAAAATTACGAGGCCAAATGCGACAAATTTCTCTCTCACAAAATGTAACATAAACCATCAAGTTATGATCAACAAGATCAATGGCATAGAAGAAAAATTAAATGGAAATATGGAATACCTCAAGGAATACGTTGAAGGTTTGAGGAAGTTGGGACAAAGTCACTACAAGAAAAGCTTTCTAATGGTGAAAAGGTAGTAGAGGAAACTCATGATGAGAACAAAAGATATCTTAATCATGATTTCATAGAACCTAATGTTGGATTTAATATCCACCATATTCCAAAGACTAATATGAGGAAGTTTGATTGAAGGATACTGTAACATGGATACTATAGATGGACAATATTTGGATCTCCATAATGTGAAATACACACAAAAGGAATGTATTGCAACTTTATATTTAGAACTCAATAAGTTTGTATGGTATCGATGACTTTTCTTTTGTAAACAGATTGTCACCTGGTCCATTTTTATGGAGGAATTGATAGCACATTATGAGGATACAAAGTGAAACACATTCTTTCTCCAATTGATAAATCTCAAACAGAAGGGTTCCATGGTAGAGCACATTGAGGACTTCCAAAAATTGAATATAAGGGTAAACAATATTCTAGAGGAGCATAGGGTTGATGTCTTCATAGGGAATTTGAAGGATAAAATCCAACATGTGGTCGCCTTTGAGAACCTGATTCATTGGAGAAGGCATTCAGGTTGGGAAGAAAAATTGAAAGAAAAATTATGGCAACAAGGAAACTGACCACTCATAACTATAAAGATGGCAGTCACATTGTTGCTCCTAGCCTCCCATAACCTACAAGGTTGACACCACAAAAATTGGAAGAAAAAATAGAAAAAGGTATTTGTTACAATCGTGATAGAAAATACACTAAAGGTCATAAGTGTGCCGAGAAGAAATTAGTTTACATAGATTGTGAAGAGGAGGAAGAAAAGGATAAAAAAATGTCAAAATAAGAGGATATACACCATGAACCAACCCTAAAGAAATAAGAAATGAATCTGACTATATCTTGTAATGCATTGGCATGAATTACCAGTCCTTAAACTCTCGAGATTGAATGACATATCAAGAAGAAAAATATTCAGGTAGTGAAGGCTCACATCGGGCATCGATAAAAAGTTCTCCAACTTTTAAAGGATAACCTCACTTTGGCGCAAAATCAAATGAAACAACATGCACATGAACATCAAAGTGGAATAAGTTTTGATGTAGGCGACTGGGTATTTTTACAGATACAACCACACAAACAAAGGTCCCTCAAGCAAGCTAAGAGGGATAAATTATCACAAAAGTACTATGGTCCTTACAAGGTGTTGCAAAAGATTGTTACTATGGCATGCAAATTGGATCTCCCTGCATCTTCCCGAGTGCACCCAGTTTTCCATATTTCCTGTTTAAAGAAGGTTATAGGTGACAAGCTCCAAGTTCAAACAATATTATTGGGACTAGAAAAGGAAGGAAAAATCATATTGGAACTTGAAACAGTCACAGATACACGAACTCGACATCTACAAAATCGATCAATTTCAATGTATCTCATCAAGTGGAAGATCTTACCCATCGAAGATTTCACATGAGAGGATGAAGAATTTTATACATAAACATCCATAACTACTCAAGCGTTGAGGAAAACACTTTTTGAAGGAGAGGGTTAGCTTAGGTCCCTATACTACTAATGTAGCTCATTACTATTGTTCGTGAAACCTCCTTATTGTATTCGTGTGCCCATGTATTCCCCATATTCTTATTATTGTGCCCCATAGAATCCCACTATTGTTATTGTTGTTCCCTTACAATATTATTTTTATGTAGGCTCTGATTATATTCTAACCCCTTACACTACTATATATAGAAAGGAGGTCTTATCAATTGAATCATCCAAGAATTGTTCATTTGTGTCATGTAAAGGAGGTTCCCTCTCAAAGAGGCTAATTTTTAGGTCATTGATATATATATATTCTTTGATTTTGTGAGTTGGTTGCATAAAAACTTATCTTGGCCTGTGAAGAGAATTATGTATCTATGCGTGTTTAACTAGATGGTGTTTGTGGAGTGAATATGTTGCTTCGGATGAGAAAGAGAATTTCGTAGGTGGAAATGTGAAGTGGAACTAACAGCCAAATAGATCCTTACCAACATTAAAGAGGGAACAAATTTGTAATGAAATTCTTGTTCACCCTGGAGCATGTTTAAATTGTTGCATTTTCGTACATGCAAAACCCTCTAGAAAGGCATCGACCATAACTCTGAGCCGTAGTAGGATTTCTAACATAAGATGCATTGTCTCAAAGGTATGCATTGGATGGCCATTCTACTTAAGATGTAACCATTCTATTTAGTGAGTAGTCGTGGATGCTTTGAGAACCAAGTGATAAGTTTTTCCTTTTTAAGTTGACTTTGCAAATACAAACTTATGAAAATGAAGTTGTAATTGCTCAAACCATTGTTCAATCCAAAGAAAATATTTGGCTTAATATTAATGAATCAATTATTGAATTATGGCCTTCAATTGAGATTATTTTTGAACGGGAAGAATTATTACCGAAATGAAAGGAGGGAGTGGTAGAAGTAAAGGAAGACCTCGACCAACAACCAGGAGATGCTACAAAAATAATCAAGGTTCTGAATTCCAAGACAAAAGAAGAGCTTGCATAATATGGTTTTGAAGATAGAACTTTAGTTGTCTTGGAGGTGAGAAGGGTATATACTAAAAGAAATTTAATGCTAAAACTGGAGAATAAATTTCATAATTTAGAGCTCCAAATTAAAAAATTTCACAGTTTGAGGCTCCTCCTCGTTAGGAACCAACAAGTCCTCCACATCTTGTAGTTGGAGCTCCCTCTCAAGGAAAACTCGCATGACATTCTGCTCATCAAACTTGAGATCTTTGTTAACCACTGTCCTCCGACTAGTAGGCAAGTACACCCGATAGTTGTGAGGTGTATTAGAGTACCCCACAAGTATCCCCAACTCTATTGTCGACTCAAGCTTCTTCCATGCATCCTTTGCCACATGGCAATATACCAATGAGCCAAAGATCCTGAAGTGACCCACATCTAGTCTCTTATTGGAGAAAGCTTCCTCTTGTGTCTTCATCCCAAGTATGCGATGCTAGCTTCTATTCTACAAATAGACCGCTATGTTGCATGCCTCAGCCCAAAAGTGAAGTGGTAGACCTTGGTCATGCAACATTGCCCATCCTACCCCTACAATAGTTCTGTTCTTCCTCTCGGGCACCTGATTCTGTTGTGGGTTATGAGGTTCTGTCAACTCTCGTTTAATTCATTTCACTGCGAAGAATTCCTTAAACTCTTGAGAGACATATTCTCCACCATTGTCTCTTCTCAAGGCCTTGATCTTCTTCCCTGACTCTTTCTTGACCAAAGCTTTGAACTCACAAAACTTAGTGAAATTTTGGTCCTTCTTCTGCATGAAAAAAATCCAGCATTTACGTGAATAGTCATCAATCAAAATCACATAATACCTTTGCTTCGCTGTGGATACCATCAAGAATGGTCCACACACATCAATATGAACTCACTCTAAGATAGCCTCTGCTCGACTCTCTCGATCATGAAAGGAAGACTTGGTGTACTTTCCTAAGGTACAACCTTTGCATGTGTCAACTTGCTCAACTTTACCTTTGGGAAGTCCTGTATATATCTGCTACATTATCTTGAAAGCGACATGATGCAAATGGCCCAACCTG
>APFE030544866.1:47377-57388 GCA_000404065.3 Pinus taeda | reverse complement strand
TTTTTGAACTTTGAACTTGAAGTTGCAAACCTATGGGAAAATATTATAAGGATTAGGAAATATGAATTTAGTATTACAATTTAGCATTTGCCATTTACAAAATTACAAGTTACAATTTTCCAAAATCCAAACTTCCAAACTTCCAAACCCAAGTTACCCAACCAAATGGCAAATGCCAAAAACAATGAAAATCAAAAAACATAAACAATGTTTAAAAAAATGAAAAAAAAAAAAAAAAAAATTGGTTCCCATAGTCATACCAAGTTACCCATCCCAAATCAATGAAGAAATACAGTTTTTTTTTAAAACAATGAAAACAAAAGAAAAATGGTGCCCATATGAAGTTTCCCAACCAAAAACAATGAAAAACATAGAAAAACAAAGTTTTTAAACAATGAAAACAAAAAGAAATTAATCTACATACCGTTTCTATGGAGAAATCAGTGGTCTCCTCTTGAATTCGTCCTCCAAGCACTTAGATTCGGTCACAATGACACAAACCCTCTTCCCCTGCTCTCTCCAACACTTCCTTCTCCTCCCGCGCGCGCCCACTGTGCAAATGACAAAAAAAAACCCAACATTTCATTATAAATCGCGCTGCCCCGCCAGCTTGCGCTTTTTTCCCAAAAAAGCGGCAAAAAATATTTAGCCCGCTTTTTTCCTATAAAAAATGTGATTAAATCGGGCTAGGGAAAAACTCACGATTTTTTGAAAAAAACGCGATTTAATCGCGCTTTTAACAACACTGCTTTTATAAGCCCATCCTCATCAAGTAAGATAGGGAGGAGGGTGAGCAAAAGGGACCTTCATCCTTTTTAGGACAATATTCTACAAAGTGTTCACAATCATGGAAGCAAATGCATTTGAACAAGATTTGTTGAAACTTGATAGTCTAACTATTGGACAGGAATCCAATCCAGTAAGATCACCTCCACACAAATTTTAGTGTAAGCATAGATTCCAAATTTTACCTGCGATTTATCAATGCAGATGATTGTTGCTTCATCCATCCTTCAAGGACCTTTGGTGTCGGCAAAGAACCATTAAATTTTGTGATAATATAAGAAAAAGTTTATAAGTCCACAACAAAGCAAAAGAATAGGCCAATGGGACTAGAAAATAAAGCAAGCCAAAATCATGACGTAGAAGTGCCAAAGCTACTAGTAAATGCCAAAAGAACAATAGATACAAGTGAGAAGAATGGTGTTTTCAGCAAACAACAAAGCTTCGTTGATGGGGGGGCCTAATTTCGCAAGAGGACAATGGGTTTTATATGTTTGTTTGACACACAAGAGGAAAGTTAGCTCACATCCTGCTTAGTATTCTTAGCAGCAAATTTTGCCAAGGATTTGAAGGTCAAGGTTTGCCAGTGAGACAGATTGCCGGTCTGGAGTCTTTTCGTCAAGATCTAGTAATTTTAAATTTTTCCACCATTGTAGACAACATTTCGACATCTTCTGGGGCATCGCTGCTTTCTCCATTCTGAATAGGATCTACCTAACAGGTTTCCTGCTTCCTAACATCTAATTCTGGTTGCACATCCCTTCCCAAAAATGCATATTGATACAGAGTTTCTGTGATAGTTTGTTTATTCAGTTGATTCTAACTTTGTTTTTTCTTCCTCGGTTTATTGTTAGATCTCTAATACCAGATCTGATTTTTTTATACCTCAACAAATTTTTATACCCAGATATTATTTACTCAATAAAATCTAAAAACTACTGGAAAATAAAATCATTGGAAATTTTACTTTCAAAAGTTAAAATGCAATGAAAAAAAATAGAGAAATCAATCAAACTATAACAGAAAATTCTACTGACAGCAATCTTCCTTCACTGTATATTACTCAAAAAAAATTAGGGCCTAGACCCACAAAAAATACACAGAAAAATTACAACGGCTAGAACATGGAAATCAGCCCCTCTAGGAAAATCGACCTCCAGGAAATCAGCCCTGCTAGAACTCGGGTCTCCAGAAGATTTCGGACTTGGAAAATCAGCCTCCTCTACCAGCTAACTCGGCCCTCTCTTTCTCCCTTCATATAGCCCTTGCATAGTAGAGAAAAATCAGCCCTAGATAATTCTGCTTCCCTCCTTAACTCAATCCTCCTCTTTAGTAATTCCACCTCTCTCTCCTAGGCTTCCCTGAAAAATTCTCTTGAAATTCCCCTGTTACAATCCTTTTCCCTGCTCTTCAATCTTGGAGTCTCTCACTCCTTGAGAAATCCTCTCTCAACAATTGAAGTGTTAGGTGTCTTCATCCTCTCCCACAGGTTCTCTTTATAATTTCTCCATGGGCCAAATTCCTAATCTCCAAAGTGATAAACAGCTAAGATTAAATCGCAATCTTCTTAGATCCACAGTTGAGATTAGATCTAAGTCACTTAAACAACCACCTAAAGACACAAGCCTATGCAGAAGATCTTCCAAAGCTACAAAATCGACAATTACCGACCATTATAAGCCCATCCTCATAATATATCACAGGGACGAGGGTGAGAAAAAAGGACCTTCGCCCTTTTTAGGAATCCTTCCTCAAGATCACCTCCACACAAATTTTAGTGTAAGCAGAGATTCCAAATTTTACTGAGATTTATCAACGCAGATGATTGTTGTTTCATCCATCCTTTCAGCACCTTTGGCCTCCTCAAAGAACCATTAAATTTTCTGATAAGATAAAATGACTAATGTCCACAACTCGCCAGAGGAATAGGTTAATGGATCTCGAAAAGAAGGCGAGTCAAAATCTTGACTTAGGGGTGGCAAGGCTAATCCTGAGTGCCAAAAGAAAAATAGATACAAGTGAAAAGGAGGGTGTTTTCAACAAACAACAAAGTTTTGTTGATGGCTGGACCTGATTTCACAAGAGCACAATTGACTTCATATGTTTGTTTCAGCTACAAGAGGAAAGGTAACTCACATCATGCCTAGAATTCTTAGCAGCAGAGCCTGCAAAGGCTTTGAAGGTCACAGCTGCCTGACCAAATGGACAGGAGGTGGGACCAAGGCAACTTTGGGGGTGGACCTCAACAGATCGAAGGAATGAAGCAGAAAACCCTAGATGAGCAATCTAAAAGCACAATCTCAGCACACAACAAAAATTGATTGCACTTTTCTGGCATGAAAATGTTATCTTTTCCAACAAAGCCCCAAGACGTACATATCTCAAAAATGATCGGCGAAGCATCAATGCAATTTAAAACACTTGCTATTTACAGCAGCATATTTCACAACTTTAATACCCTAGAAAATGCAACTAAAACTAATTCCTTTTCGCAACGAAAACACATTTATATTTAAACCAATGACAAAAGAACCAACCTGAGTTGTTTTCCCACAACCAGTTTCACCAGCAATGAGCACAACCTGTTCTGGAAACAAAAGAGCCGATGACCCAGAAATCTCAAGTTACTCTAAGCCTTATATGATAGAGTGAAATATATATATATAAGATAAACCACAAAGGCACACCAAAAAATAAATGTTTCCAAAGATTCTCTTCAAAATTTGTTTCTTAATTTTGATTCTGTATATGTACAACAATTAATGACTAACGCAAAATAGCTTTACCTGATGAGAGTCCACTGCTGATGTAATGGGATCCTTAAAAGATGCTATTGGTAATTTTGATCTCTTTTCTGAAATCTGTTAAAAGGGAAACAAATTCAACTTTCAAAACCACCACTACATTACTAAAAGCAGAGTAGAAACCAAGCTCATAGACGAGATGTCAAATAATGAATGGATTAATGGTGTTGTAAGGCAGGAAAGAAATAGATGTTCATTCAATTCTACATGTAACAAAAAGAGAATAAAAAATGGCCACAAGGATTTATCATATCAGACCTTGCTAAAATAAAAATATAATCTCAAAAACTTGGACTCACCTGTTGCAAAGCTGGGGATTTTTTAACTCTAGAAGCAAGCATCTCTACTTGCTTAGCAATTTCCGACTGGGACATTGACACCTTACAAAAACTTAGGTCAGGTTTATTGTCTTCCTTAGTAGACTTCTTCTCTCCTGCAAGGTCTTCCTCCACTTTACTAGCAAACTCATTCTCTGTTGGAGGATATCGAGAGAATAGTTCCTTTAGGACTTCCTGTGTTTCAACAGAAAACATCAAAGGTTTTGCCTCGGACTGTCCCTGCTTTGAAGGCCCTATCTTATAAACAGAAAGACGCCGCCGATCTCCTTTACTGCAAAAATAAAAACCACCAATGCATCATATACATCTGAAAGAACTGAACATATAGTGCAAACGATGATCCAAATGAATCTTATTCATCTCATCTAGGCATTGTTTTGGGAAACATTAGACTGAAAAGGAGAAAGAATGAGTCAAAAAAGTGTTTGCAGATATAGAAAAGATATGAATTAGCATTATAAAAATAATATAAACTGAAAAATACGAGCATGCATTGATGTAAACGCATAGTTAATGATTTCAAGGGTAAGCTCTTAATTGCTCCATCGTAAATAAGCACCCATAGTCTTTCAATATTACGTCATGGATCAATCTCAAAGTGTTTGCACATATAGAAAAGTTACGAATTAGCATTATGAAAAAATAATATAAACTGGAAAAAGAACAGGCATGCATTGATGTGAAATAGCAAATGACTTCCACAGTAAAGTACTCATTGCCCAGTAAGATAAGCCCACATATATCTCTAAATGTTAATTCATGTTATGGTATCACTCACCCTGGCGTTTTGAAAATTAAGGTTTAAATACGGAGCTGTGCAAAGTAAGACAAATAAACCAATTCATAAAAAAGAGTTGCCAAAAAACGTACTTTTCATTACAAAGTTACTAATGCATTAATTGTACAGTATTTTTTAAAGTTTAAACTAAAATAAGAATACATAATTCTTAGTTTGAGTTGAGTTTATTTTTCAACCTATTGGACATAATAAAATAGAAGGTGATCATAAAACGCCAATGGGGATGGTGTTCAGCATATAAAGAGGCTGCCATGTTAAGGCCATATACCTGTGTTCAAACTTCAATTGCCTCGGGCAGAGAGTAATCCCATGTCATGGCAGCTTAGCGAAATGGAAGTGCTTATGTCCAATGGTTCAGAAAATATGATAAATCAAAGGAATATATTGCCCTCCAGATGCCAAATATGCTTTATAACCTGATTTTTGGCCTTTTCCCTCATTTTGAAGACAAAGGTAGGGGATTGAACTCTGAGGAGTTTGTCACCATTTTTCATTGAGCTAATGAAGAGAAATCCAAGGTTTTCATCGCCATTAGCCAAGCTATTGTGGAGTGAGGATCAGACAGTTCACTGGAAACAACTAATTGGTGCATACAGAAATCACATGTTTCACCACTTTTTTCATTTCTCTGTATTCTCTCCTTACTTATATGTTGGAGGTGCAGAGAATGTTTCTTTCAGATGAGCGGAAGGCTTGTGCATACAGCACTAAATAGGATGTGAAAGTAAGTCATGGCCTAACTTGACTTACCCCAACAAAAATTTTGGATGTGAGTGCAGCTGTGTGCCACTGGCGAGCCTTGGTAAAGGTTCTTCACTTGGTTGATGATGCCAAGCACACAATGGGCAACATGTACATGGATAGGGCCAAGGAAGCTATCCATAAGTACCATGAGGTTATGCACGAGGAGGGGTTCCCCAAGAGATATGGAAGTTGATTGGTTAGCAATGGGACAATACTCTCCATCATCCCATTCATGTGGCAACACTCTACCTCAACCCCACATTCTTACTCCCTTGGTGTTAGATTTAATGTCGAGGTTATGGATGGATTGCTCCAATGTCTTTAGAAGATAGTGTTGATTCTCGTTGAACACTCAAGAGATTTCCTAACAAATCGAGATAGATAGGTTGGTCGAAAGGAAATTTTATTATGGCATGGTTGACTAAGATAGGACCACTAGGATGCCAAGTAAGCTTCAAGTTTGATTTGTTTCAACATTCAAACTTCCAAATTTTAATGTCTTTCCTTTCTATCTATTTTTCACTCAATGGAAATATGATATGTTACCATTCCTTTCTGTTTATTCATTGTAGATGTTTGGTGGACAAACAATGATAGATGAGTCCCAAATGAACCTTGCAATTCAAGTGGCCACTAAAACTTGTAGTGCTTCAAGATGTGAATGCAACTAAAAAGCCTCTAGAGTCTAAACAATACACTCCAAGAACAACAAGTTTAAAATGTTTAAATTAAAATTTTAATTTGGCATAATTCATTGATTTAAGTTTATGCTCATCACCCTCTAATTACAATATGACCCTCGTACAAAACAGATACCCAATGCCTTAATAACATGATCTATGGCTACTACAATCTCAAGCTATGGATGAAGCAAATTAATATAACACTTGACACGAAGGCCATTTCATTGGATACAATTGACACCATGACTCCGTGGAGGGTGGAGGCCAATAAGCTTCCAATGAAGGAGACAAGAGCATGACAATGCACCATAGGGGCGGTGGAAGTGGAGGAGGGTGTTCCAATTCCAACACAAACACATCTAGAGGATATTGGTGTGTGTTGCAGCCACTACCTCCAAAGAGATGAGCGACTAAGAGAAGGAATCCCACTTTGGCTTCCACCTCAACCCTAACACAAGCACCCATTGCTCGTAAAATTAGTAGGACAGCAATGATTCCTTAGTGCACTTATCATCGTAGTATCTAGATGACACATGCTGATGAATCATGAGATATATTAACGTTTTTTTGATGTGATTGTGTATCAACTTATTGGGACCTAGGACTCAAAATACATACCAGAACTTATTATCGATGTGTGATGTAGCTTTTCACATCTTATAATAATAATAATAATAATCCAATTTTAAGGCCATGGCCAAGCTAGACACCAAATTGGTGTATGAGACCCCCTTCACGCAGGTATTTGTCTAATAAAGTCTATTGAGGTGTACATACTCTACCCCACTCTCAATGATTCCCCAGTGCATTTATTATTGTAGTGTCTAGATGACTCATGATGATGAATCATGAGATATATTTATATTTTTTTGATGTGATTTTGTATCATCTTATTGGGACCCAAGACGCATAATAGACATAAGAATTTAGTATCAATGTGTGATGCATCTCTTGACATTTTATAATAATAATAATAATTTAATTTTAAGGTCACGGCCAAACCAAACACCAAATTGGTGTATGAGATGTATGAGAACCTTCTTTGTGGGACGAATGACACCCCCCACCCCCCCGGCACAGGGATTTGACTGCTAAAGTCTATGAAGGTGTACATACTTTACTCTTGTATAAATTTAACTCGTGACATGAACATCTTAGGAGGAAACACCATTTGGTCCACTCAAGTTGTACATGACAGTTTTATCTTCATATTTATATGGCAATGTGTTTTTTTTATGATGTTGTTGTTGATGTTTTCGATGTACAAAAGAAAATGAATATTTTTGTATTTTTTTTAATTTGCCAATATTTTTCTAATATTTTTCCTAAATATTGTCAAGAAGTATTCTAGACACTCGGTAACATATTCACCAACATAATAAAAGTAACATTGTTTTAAAGCCCACATTTAATAGCATAAACTAATAATAATAAGGATCACGTAGAAATGTGCCAAATCTATGCCTCTTTAAAATTATTTTCTAAAATCCAATAGAATTAAGTTGAGTAACCTTCAAGTAATGCCAACCAATGGATGAGACTCACTACTTTTTAAAATTATTTTGACTCACATTCAATTTGAGAGACATTAAACTTGAGCAACATTCATTCTAAATACAAGGAAATGACTTCGAAAAAACATGGAAGAATGAATCCTATCTGCCCTGCTCTCACAATAGACTCTAAAGACCTCATGCTATAGTATAGAAAATTTACATGCCAGATCCCATGCATATAACCTTCAAATCTTGGTGCCATGAGGGATTCATTTCATAGCTTTAAGGTTCAAGAATGCAAGGGTTCATAATTCCCACAGTTCGCACTAACCAAACCTGTGATTTTTTCTTTTAGAGTAGCCTGGAAAGAATTTTAAAGGCACCCCTTGATGGTACACCTCATTCGAAGGGGCTATCTTTCACTAAAATAATTTGAGGCCTACAGTGTTCACTTCACCCAAGTGGCAGTTGGATTCTTTGAAAAAAAAATCAACAAAATTATTATTTTTTACTATAGATTAATTATTTTTTCGAAGTACTATAGATTAATGGTTAATAAATGTAGTCAAAAGTTACCTTATGGCATGTCTTTCTTAACAAACTCTTCTTCCCTTAAGACATTTTATATAAGATTGTTATTAGCAGCTTGTTTATCAATTTTCCCTAACCATTAGCATGGGACAAATACAATCTACAATAACAAACTCCTCCAATATATATTCAATGATATCATCTACAAATTACTTACAATGCATTGAAATGTAGATGAGGGTGCACTCTCACGAGACATCCTGTCTAAAAAGTATCAAATCTTTCAACCCAATTTCTTACATATTGGAAACAACTTATGTTGAAATTTGGGCAGCTTCGGGACAAATTTCCACAAAGGGAAACACAGCTACCCCAAAGGAAGCCCAACTGCACCAAAGAGAAATCAAAGAGATATTATTATGGCACAAAAATTATTTGTGCAAGCGATCTACAAATCATGTAAAAATATATTTAAATGAAAATTGAATTTGAGTTTTCCCTCCAATACTCAAGTCAGCCTAACAAGCAAAGGCCTTCCATCGATTTGTATAGATAAAAGATCTTTATTGCTCATTTGGTTCATCGCATCATTTTTTAGAAACATGGTTTTTTGTGCATCGCTATTATACACTTTTGTTCATTGACAATATTGGTTCGTTGACCTTATTGGTTCGTAGATATTATTGTATTGGTTCATTTTTTGAAGCTCGGCTCGTTCTTATAATGGTTCATATGATTAAACCTTAAGGCTCGCACAAATTACTCTAGAACATATTACTCTAGCAAGATATATGTTGTAGCATCACTTTTATTCTACGACTCAAATCCTTTCTTCTCTATCACACGAAACAATCATCTGCGATTCGCTACATCAGAGGCTCGGTGGTTGTATCATTACAAAGGCATCGTTCATGTATTCACAGTGGCATTGTAGCAATGAATTGGATTGGCATTGAATTAAATTACAATGGCTTGTTCCATTGGTATCACATTTTTGTGGCACATGATATATCATTGTGGCTCATATTAAAATCTTGTGACTCACATTGTTTCCTGGGTTCGATATATATATTTATATATATATATTATATATATATATTATATATATATATATATATTATATATATATATATATATATATATATATATATATATTGAATCGCATAACTTAGTAGATTGCATAACCATGTGGGTCATATAACTATGGCATCACAATGGATCGCATAACTTCGGCATCGTTATACATTGGATTGCATAACAGTGCCATCGCACAAAGGCACAGTGGCATAGCTCACATCGCACAGTGGCATCACTAGGGCTTCCACAATGACTTGCTCTAAGGTTCCCATCTCATTATTATTGTGGCTCGCTACTTCTGAGGTTCGATTATGTACAGTGGCTTGTATTCTCGTCCTATGGCTCGAAATGTTCTATAGCTCGCATTTGTTATCATTGTAGCTTACATTCATAATTTATGTGGATCACAAGTTTGTGATCTATTTACCTTGATGATCTTTATAACAGTAATATGTATATAACTATGAGGCAGTAAGACAATCATAAATATGACATGAGACAGTGAACTGGTTGTATGGATAGTGCCCTTGTTGATAGTGTGTAAGTGTTGGATGATCAGTAACCTCGATAGTAACCTTGATAAAACAGTAATATATTCAATAAAGGAAACAGCCCTAATTGTTCTAACCAATGTTGCATGAAGCGAGGACGAAAAGGGGATGTTTTCTTGGAAGTGGGGACGCAGAAGCGTCATTTTCCAAAAATCTAGGAAGCGAAGCATCTCAGAAGCGTCTACTATATATATATATATATATA
>APFE030544866.1:23554-47172 GCA_000404065.3 Pinus taeda | reverse complement strand
TATAATATTTTTTTGCATTTATATTTGAAAAATCCAAAATACCAAATTAGTTGTAGAAGACGTGAAAACATGCATATTTTTACATAAATCAAGATAGATATGGCATCCATTGTACATCAATGATTAATTATTCCAGCATCAACCATCTACAATCTAGATTCCTCTTCTCTTGTCTAGCCTTTGCCTCTACTTCAATTCTATAGGGATTTTCATCAACATTGCCTAATTTTGATCAAACAGCTTAATCCAAACCATATAATATGGTAGAGAAAGCTTAACATGCCTAATCAATGATTTTGACTTCAGTGAAGGGTACATAATTGCTAAGGCCATGACAAAGGAGTTCAACAATCAATAACACCAACATTGGGGTACATATAGGACTTGTTTCTCTTGATTAAATGCCAATCACATGCCCTCATACATGATATATTCCAATGAAACGCCAGAATCCCATTGATCCGGAAAATTGTTAAGTCTGCTGAATTTTGGATGGGATATGAAATTCTATTTTCTCCATATGAAGTCTGATGAGGTTGGAACCACTCTCAAACATCCTGAGTCATTTCATCGTAATGTTAAAAATTTAAGTAAAAGGGTGGAAATGAAAGATAAAGGAGAATGTCAATTTTACTTCATAAACAGATTCTACCCAATCAAATCAATTCATCATTAACAATGATTCATAACCTACTTGCACTCCCATCCTCGAATAATGGCCCAATTAAGGAAATTACATGTACAAAAATTGCATCTAATCAAGTTGATCAAGCCCTCCTTAGCTGATATAGATCCCCTTGTTGGCCCCTTACTCGAACCTAGCACACACGAGTGAAATTCCTTCTTCACCTTGTCAATGTGAGGCTCCTCTCTCAGTGTTGTGTTATTGTGGTGTGCCTTCTCCCTCTTCCTACTGTTGCCTTTATAACTTTGCATTGAGTTAAATCCCTAACCCTAATCTCCAAAAGTGATTGACAACTGAGATTAGATCTCGCCTTACTTGAAATCAATAGTTGAGATTAAAACACTGTCACTAAAGTAATTTACTTTATCTTTCCTAAGTTTACTTTAGCTCAATAAGGCAACATAATACAGATGTGCTTTTCCTGAGTCTAACTTAGGCTAAGTTACATAGCAACTTGCTCACATTTGAGCAAGTGTGCTAAGGAGATTACAAGCGACTTCTGCACACCTATAGGCCTATGCAGAAGTACTTACCCGACCTACAAACATCAACACCTTAGTGCCTTATGAGACATTGAAACAAGAAATCGTCACTCACCAGCAATCCCCTCAAAAATAATTGGAAAAACATGGTGAGGGGGTGCAAGTTCCCAAAGCGATAAAATCCCTTCCCTTGCCACGGTTGAAATGGTTGTTTAGGCAAAACTAGAAGTAGAGAGAATGTGTTAAGCCAAGGACCTAAACCATCAAGTTTGTGGCTTCCCTGAGACCACAAAGCCTTTATAGACCAACCACAATCCTAGCACTAAAAGACGTATCTCTTAACAAACGACGGACAACACCAAATATCACTCTTATTGTTTGTGTCCACTCTGCCATAAAATAGTTCCAAGCCTTGAGAGCTAGAATCACAGTATTCTTTCTTCCATAGTACCATGACTTCAAATGGAGGAGCTCCATAGAGGCTCGTGTTTGAGCCAATGTCATGGTTGCAAGGAACCATAAGGAATGGGTTGCAATCCAAAACTACAATGTAGTGATTCACAACATTCCCCCGCTTGGTGGTCGTGTTCTTAATCAACTAAATGAAAGGATGTTCAAGTCTTAACAAACAATTGCCACATCGTTATCACTTGCCATAATTGCAATGGTGTAATATAGTGCTCTCCAAGAACCTTCCACATGATACACTTGGGTCATGAAACCTGCTCTTGCTCACTAAAACCTCTAAGAGTATTGGAAAAGAAATCCCCACCATTATAAGTTACCATTACACCCCAACTTTAAAACTAGAGAATAAACATTTTTTTATGAGATTTTCTTTGGGATTTATAACATTATTGAAATTTGGTCGAAAGACAATCTCATTATCAATATGGATCACAAAAGTCTAAGATCTAACATTTTTTCTGTGGTCAAGGCCTGAACGGGTTGGCCTCTCTTATCTGAGACTCCCCACAAGATCAGGCTCCATTAATCACATTCAACAATATTCTAGATTCATGTGGATTCAAGTCCAAAGCACTGCCCCTCTCTCGCAAGATATCTTCATTGTTATATGCTACTTCACTACACCTTCATCGAGCTTTGGATACACTCTGATAGAGATCGCTATCTTAACCTTTGCATAGATATTTCCATTGTTCCATGCTAGAACACATAATAATTTTCAGCATTATAGAACATGTGTATTCAAATTCAAAGAACTACTCTCGAGAAATCTTCATTATTGTATGGTAATTCCCTCCAATTTCCTCAAGCTCTACATAAAAGCCCAAAGAAGATATTTTCCATTACTCCACACCACAAGACATCATACTTTTACGCAATTTCAATGCTAATACAAGAACCTTGCAGCTTACAATAGATAACAAATCAAAGAATGTTATTTATCTACAAGATATTGACCATGACACAACTAACCCACATAGAGTTTCCAATGATGGAGGTGATCCAATTTTTCCATATGGGAGGCATCTTCTCTAGCTTGGAGAATCTCATGGCTTGTTGCTTCTTAATGGTCACCCCAACTAAATGATTTTCACAAGCTTCACATGCTTCCCTTGCAATGGCAATACTAGTGTAGGTATTGCTAGTATGGTATGTTATGTCAGCCAACCTGCATCTACTTCCGCACATCATTCCTACATCACTTTGTTCACCTCAGTCTTCCTCTTATAGCTCACCCTTCATGCTCTTTGTTAATGGTGTGGCACTCTTAGTTTCGTCTCCAAAGCACCTACAAAGACAACTAGATGCTTAGCCATTTTTTTTGATCTCCTACATTTGATGGTCAACATCGGTAAACCGTAAAACCAAGATGATGATCTTCGATATGACATAAAAGACTTAATTAGACCACCATTACTTTTTTAGGCAAGAGGAAATTCATGTCCCTGATACTTATACTTATTTCGGGGGGAATCTCTCAGGGACTTGCTTCAAACTTCAACATGCTTGTCAACCTTCCATCAACAAAGGTTATGGATCCTTAGCGACACTTGAGAAAGTGTTTTCGTCATTGTTTTCAAGACATTATATAGAAGATGTCTCTTATGGACTTGCCATCATTTCGCCGACATTCCTCTATGGTTCAGCGGTTTGGGGACTTTGTTTAATGGAGGCCAATTGGTCTTCAATTGAGAGAGTCAAACCCTTCCCCTTCAACACATTATCAGATGCAAACTAACAATGCCCCAACATATCGTCCTTGCAAAGTTTGGTGCTCTCCCTTTCCAACTTGAGACTATTTTTCGCCGACTTTCACTTCTACATCACATTCAAATCTTTGTCGATTCAACAACAGGTTGAGACCAATACCCATACCTAGCATATTGATCATTGTTGAATTTCGACGACCTTAGGTCTAGGATAGAATCTTAAAATCTCTGACACTACCAAACCAAGAATCTCAACAAAGCTACTTTGCACAGAAGAATATGAATAGCAGTAAATCACACATGCACAAGAATAGACAATTTTTTATAAATTTTTCAACCCAACTTCATTATATATATATATATATATTTATATATATATATATATATATATATATATATATATATATATATATATATATATATATATTTATTTTAACAACGTGGTGAATCGGTAACTGCCAGAGCCAATCTAAGGAAGACCCAGGATCAATTCTCATAGCTGCCACTGTAACAACAAGAGTACATCCAACAACCTGCAAGCAGATATACTAATTTCTTATGATTTTGACAATAGTCGAGACTCCAGCTAGTAGGGACTCTACTCCTTGAGCCACACAACATAGCAGGACAATATACTCAATGTGATTTGAACCCTGACCTCATGGATTTCACCCAACGAACCCAGCCGTCTCACCACACATCACTGTATAACCCAACTTCGTTATACTAATCAACATATAATACAACTATCTAGGGCTCCCATACAAGGGATAATGGCCTTCAATTATCCACAAGTACAAGAATACAAGATACAATGACAATCTTATTGCTCTAGTGCACAATCACAGCGTTTCAGTCATATCTCGTCTTGTTGGTCTTTGCTTTTGTTCTGCTCTCTAGCTGCCCCTTAGTCCATCAAAGGACAACACATAAAGTCTCCAGGAAGGTTGCCACCTATCACTGTTACAAGTCACTTCTACTCCGATGAACACGGGCTGACCCAATATGCTCTTCTAGGTTGGCCAACACCTGAGCTCCAATCTGCCAATCTAGTAGTCCACTAGCCCATCAATGTACTCCACATTAGGCTCCACAACTTCACCCAACCTTTAGTTGTCAAACTCATTTTATGACTGCTTGTCAAGGCCTACTTTGGGCTACCAATACGCTTCCCTCCACCAAGTCAATGGCACCCAATCTGATCATTGTAGGATTTGCACCTAGAAGAGGCTTTCAACCACCAAGACAAGCCTTCCAAATGGCTCCCACAGGCTGCAACTAAATCCCATCCAACTAGCATCAATTCAACATGAAACCATCAGCAAAACTCATACCTTTTTCATTCTTCATGGGTTGTTCTGCACTTTTGTAGGTTTGTACCTCTGGTTAGGGCTGCAACTATACTGCAACAACCTCCTTCCTTCATGTCTAGGCCTCTTTCTAGCTGCACCTTCTCTTTTCCCAGATCTACCCACACTGTCTACCAATCCGGGCTAGAAACCAGCCCCAAACAAGCCCTTTTGTATGCATGAGCTATCCTGCGACCTACCTGGGCTCATCAATACCCTTTCGACTCTCTGTCCCAAGCAAAACAAGGCCTGCGGCCTAGCTGGAAATGTCACTCACAACTACGGCTTCCTGTAGGAGAGAAAAACCATATAAAACATCAACAAAACAGTGCCCAAGTCATCTCCAGGCATGCGGCCTACCTCTCCTTCTCCTCGAACTTGTAAAACCCACTCAAAGGTGACCAAAACAGATCATTTCCACTTTAGCCCTCTTCCTTCTTGAGCTACGGTTGCCTTAGGATGCTTTTCCTATGAAAGATGCACACTTGGATGTGTTGAAATGACTTCTCTCACCTTGTATTTATACCAATACAAGGGCTCCACGAATAGACATGTCTTTTGGACATATCATTTCAAGCCTACATGACTTGATTGTCCAAAAACCCACTACTAACTTCAAAAATTCATAACTCATCTTATACAACTCGAATTTCGACGATTCTTGTTGCGTTGGATTCTCCACAATGTCCTCTATCATCTTCATCCATCACATGCAGAACCAAACATCGATGGGTGCAAAACCCCAACCTTGGGTTCCAAGCCCACAAATGACTTTTGTGGCACTTCAAACTCCAAACCCAAACCCTAGGGCTTGGAGTACCTACCAAGCTACTCAAAAATCAAAGCTCATTAGAGTCCATTGCCTTATCTAGACATAATGGTCACACTAGGTGTGGGTTTGCAAGGATCTTAGACCTTCCAAAGCCCACCAGTATTTCGACGCATCGCTTGCTCCTTTTAGACATTCCATGAATGCACCTGGCCACATCCCACCTACTAGACAAGAATTGAACAAGATCCTCCATGATGACATGTACAGAAAATTTGTGGAAGTCACTTAAACATACCCTCAAGGTGGGATACATCAAAAGATGGTCTTCTATGTTAAAGAGTTCATAGAGATGAGTGACATACTCATTATCCATCCCACATGCACTTCTTGTCATTGGGTGCACACTCTTCGCATCCCCCTCGATTAATTTCAAGTGGGCTCACATAAACTTCAAGATGAGACAAACCATCTGACTATACGACCAAAGAGGATCTCGCTACACCATCTTCATGAGGTTGAGACAGAGAAGCACTTCATATTCCATTGCCCCATTTATTATGAGATTAATGGGAAATTCCATTGTTTGTTCAGGGGGGGATCTTGACCCTATCTAGTTTCCTCTATTGCTCAAACCAAAGATGTCTATCCCTTCACATGCAAGAGAACCTTAGATTTCGTGCCCATATCCTCCAACCTCCTAGACCATATTGTTGGAAATACTAAGAGGGGGGGTGTTGAATCAATATTTCATAAATTTCAACAATTTAAGCATCAAAACAATTAGCGAATAACATCACATCAAAGGAACACAAGATATATATGAAAAATATATTACATTACAAGGGAAGCTACAACTTCTGGATTTCCCAGCTATAACTAGAAGGGCTACAACCCCAAGATTTTACCAACTCCCACTAAAAGGAGACGAGAACCTCCTAAAGGCAGCCACAACTTCTTTCTCTAGCACCACCATGCCACCCTATAGAACGAAAAGATAAAATAAAACTTCCTGGCCTCCAGTACCAAGGACAATGACCCAATTACAACAACATTCAGACCCTCAAATCATCAATACAAGTTCCCTTACTCACAAGTTCATCAAGGTTAGCTCAAAACTCTTCTCCACAACTTCACTAGAGATCTGCTTCAAGGCTCGTCAAGACATCCACCAATCTCTACTTCAACAAGGGTTGCTTAAGACTTCAAACACTGCTCCAAAGATCTGCTTTAAAACATGTGTCAAAGATTACTTGCGACAACAACTTCAATATTTGTTCCAAAAGGTGTCTGCGGCAAATCTGCTCCAAAAGATTTGCTACAAATCTGCTCCAAAAGGTTTGCTACAAATCTACTCTAAAAGGTTTGCAACAAATCTGCTCCAAAAGCTCTGCAACAAATCTACTCTGAAATGTCATTCTAAAACAGGGTCAAATTCCATCTCAGGAGTAGGTCTGGAATATGCCTCAAGCAACCCAAATTGGGCCTCAGGGTCGGGCTGAAATAAAGCCATAGGCAAAGCCGAAATAGTTCCTCAAGCAGGCCGAAGATAAGCGTCAAAATACCCCTGAAATCTCCCTCAAATGGGTCAAATGGGACCTTAGCGAATTTGACTCAGAAGGATCCAATCCCTTCAAGTGCAAACCTTTCCTCAATTTTTTTTCAATACACCAAGTTTTCATGTTGAGGGATTTGATCATTCTCAATGCATGATAGATCTGGAATTAAGATGAATCTACGTATTTAGTTTCATTAACTTAAACTTCTAATATAAAAGTTGAACCCTCATTTCAAGGTCTTTTGTGATGGACCCAAAGCAATGGGACCTTACATGGAGAAAGTAGTAATTAAGGTATTTCCCAATTTTTAGTAGTTCTTCAACTATCAATATTTTAGCATTTTGGTGAAACATGGCAATGTAAATCTTTCTCTCCTACACAACTAAGTTGAAAAAGGTAGGATTATCACATAGCAACTTAGGATTTGAACTCTCGCAAACAAAAATCAAGAAATGCCCAGCAAACATGTGCTCGTAATGAGCTTAGCTACTTCATCAACACATAGAAATCAACTTTCCAAGTGCATTGTCTCAATTGGCTACTAAACATTGTATCGTGAATGGCTCGATATAAAACAAAATGCCTTTAAAACAAATTGATCTAAAGAGGTGAAACTTAGCGAGTAATATAAGTGTCCTTTTAAAATTCCCATAAGCAGGACATCCACAATTGTGTGGGGGGCATGTAACTTGTGGTGGTGCTCGCACCGGTATCCAACAAGATACATCTAATAGTAGCTCACAAGATCTAATAGAAGAAGTTACTTGTGGTAAGAAGAGAGCCAAATACATAGTAGAATTAGAGCAATGAATTGCTTCTCCTTTTCAAATCTATGAACTTGCTATAAGATAAGATAATTATATTAATGTCCAATAAACAATCACCAAAGTAGGTCAATGGGATTTTTTAGTACAATGATGTCGATACAATGCAAAAGTACCGAAATGTCTCCTATATAAAAAACAAGAAGAAAAGTGAGACATGTGGTTTATGCAAAAACCTAGAGAACCCTCAACTCCATATGCAGAAGGTCACACTACCAAGAAGACATGCAAAAATGGAAGGGATTCATGGGCAAGATCATTGTCCACTAGATCTCTCTGCCCTAACATCCAAGGTCGAATGGGGGTAACTCAATATCATGGTGCCTTGAGGGAGAGTCGGGAGAAGATTAAACTTAAAATAGAATGGTGCCCCAAGGGAAAGTCGAGGGAAGATTTGAACCTGTTATTGTGCCATTGCCTAGAAGAAGCAATTTGTCCCTGATGTCTAGTTGATCCTGTCTACCTGTTGGTAAGGGATCTAATCTGGAGATGTCTCTAAGGTCTCTAGGGAAGGAGAATGTTCCCTCGAGACCGCATGATCTAAAGTCAAAGGAAGTGTAGCTATAATAGCGTCTCTTCGTGCCTCCAACCGATGGGAAACAAAAGATGAAATGCTCCTCCATCTCAATCTATTAAAGATGGCATAATTGGTAGGTCTTGTCAGATTGATCAATTTGTGTTGGTTAGTCTTAATTCGTAGTCTATGAGATCCAACATTGACCGATCCCATGGGGGTCCGAAGGGTGTGCATCCAATGGCGAAGTGTGTAATAGGGCCGAACAATGGGTCCATCCGTCATCACCATGAAGTGTTCAGCATAAAAGGCCATCTTTGGATGTAATATGCCCAAAGGGTTTATACAAGTGACCTGTATATATCACCTCTAAATATCCTCTCAGATGATTGAATTCACCTCCTGTTTGGAAGGAAAAAGGTGATTGGATGCACAACAAATATTTAAATGAAGGAAATTGGTCCACCATAATACTAACCAAAGAAAGGGGATCTAAGACTCCAGTGTACCAGTACCAAGATCAAGCAAAAGGTGGCGGTCATATGAGGGAGGTAGAGCTCATGCTAGGCTTTTGCCCACCACAAGTTAATCCTTGTATCGACCATCTTTTCCATTTTGATTTTCTTTCTTTCGTTTCTTTGTGGCCATGATATGCTTTTTCTTTTCTTTTAGCTGCATCAACCTCCTAAGGCAAACTTTCCAGGCTCTACTAAAGGTATGTGAACATATGAGTGCCAAATCCCCAAGAACTAATGACAAGTTGTACCTGAAGAACCGAGGTGAGATATAGGGCTTGTAATGTTGTATGGAAAGTGCTAAGTATGGTAAGGGGAGAATGGAATACGCTACCTCGATCATGGCTTTCCAAGTAGCGCCCTTCCTATAACCCAAAGGACTTTAAGGGAGGACCCACTGGACTAGGATCAAACATTATGGTAAAGTGACAAACAAAATTACTGTCAAGGTCTTTCAATTTTCCAAATCACCCAATCATTTATACTAAATGCTCAAAACACACAAGTATAAGCACCTGATTGCAAAATTATCAAAATACATTTTGAATAGCATCCCACCTTCATCCAAGTGCCAATGTTGGATGGTGAGAGGCACGTCGTTGATACAAATGGCAGAGGTATGTGGCATATCATCATCTAATGGTGGCTAGCAGGAGCTGCTAGCTGTCAAAAATAAGAAAAAAATTCAAATTCCTCCTATGGGGTTACCAATTTTGGTGGGTGTTATCGCACAAAATGTCTAGGCACCACAACAACGGCTCAGATCGGGGGTTGTCACCCTGATCCCCAATCTCTTTGTTTAAGTTATCTCCCTACAACAGGCTAAGGGGGGTAGACCCTACAGAAATGGAATGAAGAAGAACTACTTGGGAACCAACCAGTTCGAGAGACAGAGTGAAGCAACAAAGTACTTGATTAAGATTTAGCAAGACTTATTAGGATTTGATTGAATTTAAACGATTGGTACCAGTGCCTTATGGAGCAGTGTTTTTAAAACTGGCTTTCCTAACCGGTAACCGATCAAACCAACTGGTCAGCAAGGCCACCGGTTGGAACTAGCTGAAAAACCCAATCAGGAAGGTGGTGTGGCGGATTTTTGGCCCTAACCGGTCATAACCGACCAGTTTAGAACAAAACCGGCCAGTTTGTAGTCAAATTGGTCGGTTCCATCCTAAACCGGCCAATTACTATATAATGTTTATGTGAATGAGCTAGGTTGGTTCAACTAACATCAAACTTTCAAGATGTGCAGCTAGTAGAGGCTGTGACTCAAATGAAACAAGCTTGAGTTGGAATCAGGGTCCATTGCCACTTAAAGTCCACCTACATCTTGAAACAACTACATTTTACCTAGAAGCTCCTTGTTTCACATTAGATCTTTAGCTTGTGTTGTTTAAAGCCTTTTTGGCATTGAGCTTATGACTTGTGAAATTTGTGGAGCGTTGCTCAACCTTAGTTTTCCATCTACTAGTCCCTCTTTTATCTTCACCTCAAGTCTTTTGTTGAAGTTTTCAGGCTTTGACACACCTCCTCAAAAGTTACTCTCATTCTGACACTTTTCATGTCACTTAAACTTAGAACTTGCTAGTCCCAGCAACATTCACTTATTTTTGGCAGCCTTCCATCTTTGTAATATGGCATGCATCATCGAAGCTTTTAAATTTTTAATACTTATGACAAGGTGAAAATCTTCTAGACTTTGAACCTTTTAACCCTTCGTCATTTGATCAACTGCCTCTGTCTTTTGATTTTTTGCATCAACCTATGGCACAAAGTTTGCAAGTTTTGAAGTTCAAAGTTACCACAACACATTGCACAATGATGTACCTTTGGGTATCAATAAAGGTGCAATAAGACCATAAGAGCCACAAAGCAAAAGAAACAAGTTTCGAACTTTCAATAATGTGCATTAGATCACATGTAAATGAAAGATTGAAAACTTCGATACTTATGATAGGGAGCAAAAGGAAAAGAATTTCCAAATGTTGCATTTTGCAAGCTACTTAAACTTTCAAAAAATCTCAACCTCACAAGAAAGTAAAACTTCAATATTAAGTAAATTGCAACAAGGAAAAGGGCTTGTCATGATAAGTTGTAAATGAAAGTGACATGTCCCAAACACCATAACCACTGAAAGATTCAACTCACGCAACAAGACACATAAGAATGACTAAAAGATTCAACTCACACAACAACACACGTAAGACAGATCAATAGCGATGCGACACATCACAAGTTGCAAATTAGGTTGAGGCATCCCCAGACTCTGAACCAGATGATGTCTATGTAGCCCCTGATGATGACCCTGTGTCTAGTAGTGGTGATGAACTTGATGATTGATCATGTGTACACTGTAGACTTGTAGTAGGCCAATGACCTCATAGCTTGCAGCGATGTTTTTAGACTTGATAAGCCATTTAAAGCCTCATTGCTTATGTATTTTACTCGGTGCCATTTTGATATATTCACCTTTACATGGTATATAAATGAGCAAACTTTGCACATTTTGTCTCTATTGGCTTGGAATCATCGTTTTAAATCTTAAAAATAGTTTTGTTTCATTAAAAAGTACTTATTTAATGTATTTTTCAAAAACTGGTTCGTTTAGACCTAACTAGTCCCGGTTCGACCGGTTCGGTCGGTAAACCAATTCATTAAGTGGACCGGTCCGGTCACTAGTTCCGGTTTTAAAAACATTGTTATGGAGTCAATGATCTTGCTAGGGAAATTAAGACCAAGCAATTGATTAGCAATTGTTGCTTAGATGAATGACTATCTTATATGAGATGCAGATCTTAAAACTAGTGTGAGATGCATGAATCTTGGTCAATTTTAGTAAAATGCCTATCTAAGTTTAAACCCTTCAATCCTTTCTATGTTGAGCCTGATTTTGTAATAATTGGCAGGGAGAAGATACGGTGAAGCACACTAAGGTGTGATTAATGATACCTCTCCTGAAAATCTAACATACTCGGTGTCTCCGGCTGCAGAGAGTTGTGGCTCTAACGGCTACAAGGTCATTGTTTTAAGTACTCTTAAAAGTAGGCTTCTCAAACAAAGATGGATGGGTACCTATCTCTCTATCGACCAAGTTTATTCTTAAAAGTAAATTTTAGTTATGCAAAACTAACTTATATGCAAATGCACGAGATGATGAGATGAAGTTAGATTCAAGATTTAGAAACGTTTATTCACAAAATCCCTTAATCACCAAAAGGAAATGCTCACTTTACTAAACAAAAACTGAAAGATAAACCTCTTAAAATATTACAATTATACCACAAGCTTACTTCAAATATTTTTGATACAATTATAGCTCTAAGAGAACAAAAACTTCTTTACAATTTAATATCAATGCCAACAAATGCTTAAAACATACTCAGCTTACGAAACAAAAGATATGCAATTTATCACAACTCCATGATAGAGTACTTCAATAATTGCTCGAAATATTCACAAAATATTTAAATTGCAACAAACATTCAAGAATTCAAGTAATTAGATCACACTAAGAGTCAATTAAACGACGAACGATATCAATAGATGTCAAGAAGGAAACAAAACCTTAGCATGCAAAATATTCCAACCATTAAATTTCGAAAAAATAAAAATAATGAACTATGAAAGTTAAATGCTAAGCAATTTTTAACAATTCCAAAATTAAACTGATTGTTCTTTAGTGACCCAAATCGAGAAAAAAAATGTCATTCTCCTATAATCAATCTTTAGAGACGATTTTAAAAATATCTAAGCGTGTTTGACTACAGAGGAAAAAAAATAATACCACAATAGTTCCCCTTTAAATTTTAAAGTTCAAAAAACACCTCACACAAATAAAAAAACCCAAGAAGGAACTTTAGATTAAATATTTAATTATTCCTTAAACAAATTTTAATGTGTTAAGTTTTATACGAAAAATTTAATGTGGCAAATGATTAATTAAGTTTCTTAATGTGACAAATGTAATGAAAACAAAAGGCTTTAGTAAGTTAAATTTTTACTGGCCAAAGGCCACATAAAAATTTAAATTTTTTGATGTGAAAATGCAAATTCCTCTTTTGATTTAATTTTCTAGAAATATCAAAGTCACATTATGAAAATGGAAAAAAATTTAAAATTTTTGTTATTATATCAAACAAAATCAAAGTGTCATAAAGAAATCAAAAAAAAAGGAAAAGTAAGAATTAAAAAAAAATGAAAATCAACTTCTAAAAAAGATCAGTAACAGAAGAAAATTAAAATCAAACAAAAATAAAAATTTGAAAAAGCAAACCCTAAAAAATCGAATTATGTCATTAAAACTAAACCCTAACCAAAGGTTTTTTTTAAATAAAAAGAAGAAAGGAAATCGAATGGGCTTTGTTTGTATGCAGGCTTAGACGGTGATGACAAGGGAATGAAGCTCGAGCTTGGACGCAAGTCGCAGGCAAAGGATTCGAGGATGAGCATGAACGAGGTCGAGAAAGAATGATGTTGTGGATTAGAAGGAATTGGAGCTCGAGGATGAGAAATAGCAGGTCGAGGGACGGGTCTGCGAAGAGGAAACTCGAGCAACGCTAGCAGAGGGCAATGGATGAAGTGGAAAGATGGCATGTTGAAGAGCAGGGAGGGGAAGAGATGAAGGGTGCTCGGACACGGAAGAGTAGAGCCGCAACAGGGAAGCCGGCAAGGAGGAATGGACGAGGATGAGGGCGAAGGTAGAGGATCACACAGGGAGGCAGAGAGCTGCTAGAAAGAGGGAAAACAAAAAACACAATCAGCAAAAATTTTGAATTTTTCCAGAGGAAAACGAAAACCCAGCAGAAAATGGGAAAAACGCAGCAGAGAGGAGCTCCAATTTTTTTTTAAGAGCTTCAGGGCATTAGACGGTAGCCCAAAATCTTTAAAAGAAATCCAAAAAAAATATTTTATTAAACGATATGCCTCTACTTCAGATTTGTCCTCGAAAAACTTATGAAAATTCTCGAATCTGAATTTGACACCCTCAAATTGAAAATAATTTGGAATAGTGCCCCTGCAAAATGATTTGAGGCTAGATCTTACCCTTCGAGGCCTATATCTGGCTTAAAAAAAAAAAAAAAAAAAAAATTAGATCTGCACCTACAAAAACAAAAACACTCAAAACATAGATATACAAAAATAAATAAAACCCCAGAAACCCAAGTCAAAAAACAAAAACAAAAAAATCACAAATCTATGCACAAAGATGGTAAATCTATCGGATCTTAGAAGTATGAGTCCAACTCCGTTCCCAGATCTAATAATCTAAGGCTCTCAACAGTCAAATCTATCAATTTTCCACAAATATTTATAACATAAAATTTGAAAATTTTGGAGAGGTATTAGCCCAAAACCACCCTGCATGAAAAAATAATTTAATCTTAAGATAAGTCCCAGAGCTTATGTGAAGTAGGCTCTTCAGAAAATATACACTGAGAGTTGGCTAGTCCAACCTAGAACTATCCTCAAATGCTCAACGAAAACCTGAAAGATCTCCTGCAAACACTAGATCGACCATCAAACCAAGTACAAAAATAGAACAACAATGAAATTATGAAGAAATAGAGATACCTGCTACTTCGATCAAAATTAAGAATGTTACCCTAGATCCAACAAACTGAATAAAATACATGTATTCAAATTATTCTAAAAGAGCTATTGATTGATAGTTTTCACATAACATTTAGCAGAAATTAAAACAATGTTACCATAAATTCATGAGGAGGAACACCACAGCACGTTGAAACCCCAAAGACTTTTGCATTAATTCAAAAAAGTATACAAGAGAACTTGAAAGCTTAGTACACGATTCAGAGATCGAATGAAAGCAAGCTGACACTAACCTCTAATTTATAAGTTAAATCTCTAATGGTTAGTTGGCTTGATCCTTGTCAAATTAATCTCGATCGTTCATAAAGATTTAACTAATCTTTAATCATCACTGTTGAAATTATTTAATTTTTGAGGAAAAATCAAATTTATCATTTAATTGATTTTTAATTAACTCAAAATTAATTATTGAGTTAATTTCTTCAATATTTTGACTTTGACTTAACCACCAAGGTCCAAGGGTCTAAAATTTCTTGATTTCCTTAATATTCCCTTAGTCGGGGACCTCTAAAAATTAACTTCTGTAAAACCCATGAATTTCACCTTTGGAGAAATTAATTTTACCTAGGACACAAAATTAATTGAATTTCTGACTTAAGATTAATTTTAATTTTGCCAAAAAAAATAATTAATTGACTTGTGAGAGGATTAATATTTTTTTCAACTCTTTACTAGTTAACCATGGTGTCTAACTATGAGGGACCATGTACTAAATATTTTTTACATCAAGACTTTCCAATTTAATACATAAAAGAGGAATACCCGTTCGTTATAGACCCTCAACATTTACCCATTTCTACGACACAAAATATGATCCAATAGACCAAGTAATCTGTAGTAAAATAATCTAGCCAATTAACTAGAATTATTCCCAAATTAATTTTACAAACTCGATAAGAAACACTAGGATCCAATTAATATCTTGTCGACAAAATCCACCCTAGCTTTGGAGTGAGGTTAGAGAGAAAAACTTTGTCGATCATTTGTGTCTAGAAACAAAAACGAATCAGTGAGAAAAACACCTCATAAAGTATAAATTGTCGTCAAAATATTATGCTTACCTACGTTGTTACATACATGATGGTCTTACTAAGATCATTTACATTATAACTATGCAAAAAGGGTTTACATCTTTAACAAAATTGTCAACTAATGATGAAATTTGAAACGCACACTCGAACATGATAGATCCCTTTTGCGAAAAAAGGGGTGCACTGCTATGGGGTCATTGACACAATGGTCAACAGTGGGTAACACTCCCCACCTGGGTTCAATTCCCACATGTGACATGTTCAGCTCATAATGAATCTATTCTTCTAACGGCTTCAAGCTTTGCTGTCTGAGTTCCTCTATCCGAAACATGTATATTCCTCATATGGAATATAAAGATATTTCTTCAAGGGGGAAGAAATCTATAAAAATATAATGCTCCCAAGACGCTTCAATCTCAGGGTTCTTGGGGGAAAGGCGCTCTACTGCTCTCACTCCCCGCTTCCAACATAACTGTTAAAACAATAGGAAGAGGATCTTCCTGTAACTCTTTTCTGTATCTATTGCAAGTCTGGTGCAATCTTGGAAGTAATATAAGTTTTATTTTCAAAAAGAAATAAACTACAACTCATAGGAAGAGGATCTTTGTGTTAATTCTTATGTCTATCCCTTGCAACTATGGTGCATATTTGAATTTTGAAGTAGTATAAGTTGCATTTTCGAAATAAACAGATGGCATTAGACTCCGTGATCTCAAAACAAGCATCAACAAAATCTATGAACTATTCTGTATCGTACAGCTTGTACTGCTACTGAATGGAACACCGAAGGATCTTGGTAAATCAATTTAATGTACTTCAAGTGGAACATGCACAGTTGAGCACCTTTTATCTACAACTGTACTTTAAAAAATGGCCTCTTGGAGGATTCTAGCATATGATAGTTCACGTTAAAAAAAACTTAACAGAAAGCCAATCAGCAAGATTAGTTGCAGCAACCAAATGCATCTCTCTTCAAACAATGTACAAAAAGTCAAAAGAAATAAAAAGAAAGCTGACAAGCTTTTGCCTTTTTCTTACATAAAATCTTTATAAAAAGAATGTTACCACCAATATGGCACAATGATTAAGAAATCTGATCACATCATGCAAGAATCTGTTAGGAAAAATAATTTGGAAGAACAATACGCAGTTCTTATCTGTGTTTTTCAACACAACAATGCAAACTACAAAAGTAATTGTTTTGAACATTATAATACACCGTATATAGTAATTGATATGTAACTAGAGGCTATCAATGGAAGCTTCATTTATATTTTAGACTTTAGCAGAAGAATACGGACTGTCAATTGTAAGGAAATACAAAAATCAAGCCGCATACAAATTAATTAATGAAAGATACACACCCGGAACTTTTGGACTTGAGACCCAATTTCCTGCACATCTCATGTGCAATTGCTCTATCATGATTGCTCAAGTCAGCTTCGAAGGTAAGCACTGCAGACAATACAAACGTTAGAAAATAGTAACTCCATGCATTTTATCATCTTGAAGATTTTCCCTATACACATTTCCTTACCTCCATAGAGAAACCAGGGCAACATAAATCACAAAGTACAAGAAAACCAGCATCCTTAGGCATATGGCTTGGTTATGACTATTTCAAATCAAAATTTTGATCCCTGATGATGATGACTGACTAATGGCAAAGCAATAGAAAGCTTCACCAGTCTACTAATCAAACACAATATGTGTAACTAGATATTCCAAGGATACAAACCACAGATTTAACATCAATTTAAAGTCGCAAAATATATTCTTATACTTTGTTCAAGAATGATGAAGCATCACATTATCTTACCATCGATGTGTTCAAACTTTACTGCTTTGTGTTAAAAATCATTTCTTATATTGTATGAAATGTGATGGCATTCCAGCTTTATGATGCAAAACCTTACTCTAAGCTCCTGGAGCCAACTTAGTGCTCCATAATAAAGGCACACTGTCCACAACAAGGCTGCTTGGAAGTGGGGAAAAGAAGTGAGGAGCAGATGTGAGGAGCAGAAGCAGAACCGGGAGCAGGGAGCGACAATTTTCTGAAGCTTCCGGGTCCGGAGCAAATCGAGAGTGAATTTTATATAATATATATTTTTATATATTTTAATGCATATATGTCAACAAAAACATGTAGAATGATTAATTAAATATAAAAAGCATAAAAACATGGATTAAACCATATAACATCAACCATCTAGTAGTTATAATCTTCATCAACCACATGTCCACAAGTTCCAAGTTACAACATATTGATTCTCATGATTCATCATTCTTAAAGTTTCAAAGTTTCAAAATTCAATATATAACATTTGTCATCACTAAAGTTGTACTTGTAACCATTACCAAACTATAACAAAGAATATCAAACACGAAATGGAACGTTTCAACTTTCACTAAGCATCTTATTCATAATTTCAAACCAGTGACTTAAAATTGTCATCTTCAAACTTAAATTGTGATATATTGTTTACAAAAAATACCATAATAAATATGAAAGAGTCAATAGTTATAAAAAGTACTAGAAACTAAAAAAGACAAGGAAATCTATTATCTACTACATTTTCCTCTTGCCATGAGAAATTTCTAATTTCTTTTATCGTGGTTTATTGGGAGTCTCCTCCCACATAGTTAGATGACCATGTCCCAACATAGAAGGCACATGACCTCCACGTGAGGTTGCAGATGGAAGTTGAAGAGGTTTTCCATTACACCAAAACCCGCAGGTGTTGGTAAACATTCCAAACCAGTAACTAGGATCCCCAGGGTGGAAATTACAGATTCCATAGAGGTGCGGTGATTCTTCCAACACCTCCCCTCAAACGCAACTCGGGGGAATCGAACCTAGGTCCAGGCTCTAATACCATGAAGAGGTTTTCTGTTACACCAAAACCCACAGGTGTTGGTAAACATTCCAAACCAGTAACTATGATCCACAAGGTGCAAATTACGGATTCCATATAGGTGCGGTGATTCTTCTAGAGTTAAAAAATCCCCAGCTTTGCTTCATCATCATCTTTCATAAGTTCTGCTTCCAATTGTTCCAAATGTAAGGCTCCATCCTCCAAGTTGTTGTCCCAAGTGACAAATGCTCTATCATATCGAGCTTGGTCACTATAATGTGTCAATAACCTCAAGTTGTAGTGTACATAAACCAAGCTTTCTTCCCGGTTTTCATTGAGGCAGTTTATTTTGACATTGTAGATCAAGCTATAGGTGTTCCAATACCTCTTTGCAAAAGAAGTATTAACCACCTGTGAAAGCACTTTAACTGCCAATTTTGCCAAAGACATCCCGAAGCCATACATGTTCCAGCACTCAATAGGATCCATTCTATCTCTATCATCAATAGCATGCAAAGAACCAAACATCCCAGTTTGACTGAAGTATTTGGTTATTCTCCAGGCAATCGGGCACATTCCTCCCTGCCAGGCACCAACTTGTCTAATGTGGACATATACCCATTTTGTGCCTCTAGATTTGTATAGGGTTTTTCCCTAACCCCACCCACAGGTGCAAGTTGGGCCAACCAAGATGGAGAGTAGTACTTTGGCATAAGGACATAAACCAAAGCATGGAGTAGAACATTAAGATTATCCCACCTTTTGACAACATGTTTGTGAACATGATCATACAAGATGGGATATTTTGGCTCAACAATATCTTTTATTTGCCCTAGCATGCTACACATCTGCTCATACACCTCCCCAGTCATTGGCACATTTGTATCTGCATAGCGAATCATGTTATAAATGGGCTTGGTGAACTACAAAACATTCCTCACACCTGTCCAAAGCTGACCATCAAGAACGATGTCCACCTCTTGAAAATATTCCCTTGAAAATCTTCCCTGTCAGATGGCATTGTGCCCTATTCTTAAATATTTTCCTTGATTCACTTAATACCATGCTAGCTAATGCCTCTATTACCTTCAAAATACACCTGAAGGTGAGGTAATAGCTAGCAAATCTAGTCTTTGCTATCTTCAATAGCTCCAACCTTGAGTGACTATGAAAAAGGCCATGGGTATTGCCATGATTGGTAATGAATCGTATCATTTTCTTGTCTTTCTTGTACAATGAACCAATCCTTTTATATTGAGGTTCCTTTATCTTAATAATATCATGCATCAAAAAGTTCAATGTGTGAACCAAACACCTAGACCAAAATATGTTGGGGTATCTATCCTCAATAATTGCTCCCATTGTCTTACAATTAGAAGCATTATCAGTGATGACTTGGATGGCATTGTATGGCCCAGTACTTTCAATTGTTTGAATTAATGGTTTTGCAATGTTGATGTCGGTCTTAAACTTATCAGAGTAATCAAGAGATGAAAGGAAGATTGCACCAGTAGCAGACACACCAACACTTATCAACGGCTTGCCTTTTACATTTGTCCAACCATCAGATACAATTGGTACCCCATATTCATTCAAATAATTTGTGAATTTACCCAAAGCATTTTTTATTTTGGCTCTCCTAATAAAGTCCCACAGTTCTAGCTTTGGCATACCTATGGCTCTTGTATCCTTTAGGGGCATCATCGATGGCAGCAACCATTTCATGCCAAAAAGGTGAGAGAAGAACATCGAATGGTATGCCACACGCATAGAGAAACCGGACAACGCATAGAGAAACCAGACAATTTTTGCATCCACTTCATTCCTACAACCTTGATCGGGTTGTTCTGATATTGTTTTACATCTATTTACAGTTCAAAAACACAAGAAAAATGGAGAGAAGAATTGTGGCATTTTCTTGAAGAACAGTTAACTGACATTGCATTACCCATTTTTTCTGTGTCACAAATGCTCTAGAGCTCCATCCCCAAATATCCACCAGTCTTCTACCACGGTATCCGCTGGCTCCCTGGATTCTTACCGTGGCCGTGTGACTATGCCTCCGCAACGACATTCCTTGCCACCGACACATCTATCTGCTACCCCAACGCTTTTTTTATCTTCATGGCACCCTATTTGCTGCCCACGCCACTGTGAAACGCCCGCTCATGTTCATTGGCCTTTCTCCACGTCCTTTTTGTCTGTTCTATTCTGCTGACTTAACTTAGTCCCTGCCGACAGTCCTGACAACAACTCCACACTGAATTTTTTTAACGCAGGTCAACCAACGGTGTGATTGCCCGCTACAGTGGACTGATAACGTCGTACGACCTGATGCGATGGCTAGGGTAAACGGTGTGACACGTTGTTATAACATGGTGATAACTGTTATATGGTTAATTAGAACAGTATATATACATACAGCGTAGATAATTATAACAATTAATAAAATTACATAATTATAATTGATTATTTAATTAATTATAAAATTTAATATATAATTTAATATAATAAAATATTTATATATATATTAAATAATAATAATAAAATATTACATAATATATAGATATAATATAGATAATATAATATAATACAAAAAAGGGAGATAGAGAAACCCTAGCTTTAAGGCAGCATATAAAAAATCCATAGTTTCAAGACAACATGCTAAGGTACCAGTAACAAATTACATATGCCAAGATGACAAACGCAACGTGAAGAAAATTGTCGGAAATTAAACTTCGAGGATAAAGCTTTTCGAAGAGATAAGCAATGTTACAAATATAAATTACATAAATTAAATAAATATAAATAAATGTAAATACTAAATAATTAAGTAATGTTTATGTTAAGTAGTCATTAGTTAAGTGAAAAGACATGCCCAATCA
The DNA here is from genome assembly GCA_000404065.3 of Pinus taeda. Taxonomy (NCBI): domain Eukaryota; kingdom Viridiplantae; phylum Streptophyta; class Pinopsida; order Pinales; family Pinaceae; genus Pinus; species Pinus taeda. The sequence continues at coordinate 25,917 of APFE030544866.1, read as the reverse complement.
TGAAAGGACACTTGCCTCGTATATAAGTGGGTCCTCGTTGTAACATTCAACATCACTTGTACATTTTTATATATAATAAATTATTACTACAAAATACCTCTTGTGTATTTTTATATTCAACCCAAAAAGCTATAAGTTTTGTTGCTTCACCTCCCCACCTAAGTTCAAATCTTGAAAGTGACATGTTGAGCTCTTCTCAAGTATACATTTACAATGGCCTTGAGCCTTGGGCTAACAAAGCCTTGATTTCTACTAAATTGGGTTTACCCTAGGTACCATCCTTGAGTTTCCACTGAATTGGGTTTTGAGAAAGGTACCAAGGAGGTGTTTCCTAGTGCTTTTTTCCTTGGCCTATGAAAACATGTGAACCCACCTTTTTAGTGTGACTTTATGAAATCATCAAAGTCATGTGACTTTTTAATAACTTTATGAGGTGAAAAAGTACATTGTACTTTTATAATATTAGAAGTGACTTTATGAGAAAAGGTACATGGTACAACAAGTTATTAAAGTGACTAGAGGGGTTCATTAATGAAGACGGAGACATGAGAGGGAGGTCAATGTCAAGTTAGATCTCCACCCTTGATTAAGAGAATCTGAGATCTAATCTCAGCCCTTCATCTTAGGAATAGGTCTTCTCATCATTAGAGAGACTAAAAAGGAGGAAAAGGGCAAAAGGCTCAATCTTCATGTGAAGCTTTTGCAGAAGAGGAGCGGAGGATAGGATAAACAAGGAGAAGACTGAGATAGTCATTTTTTAAAGGAGAGATCAAATTTGCAGCAAGGAGAACGCAAGTGCACCTAAATTTCTAGGTTGGGAGGTAGCACGCAGATCGAGGAGGTATAGGGAGGTGGCATGCATACCCAGAAAGTACAGCAGTCCATCTCTAGTGCAGATTTCGAGGAAGGTTATCCACATTTTTCAAAGCAATCAGAGCATCAATTGCAGGTAAGTACAGGCCCAAAATTTGAGGAGAAATTTCAAGTCTCACGGGCATGGATTTCAAGGAGGAATTTGTCATGCAAAGGCACAATTTTTGAGGCAGATGGTGTAGAAGATTCACCAAATGGATGTGAAGACTGCCTTTCTTAACGCAGCCATACAAGAGGAGGTTTACATTGAGCAACGACCGACTTTGAGGTGCATGGGAGAGAGTCTCATGTATGCAGGCTTAAAAAAGCCTTATATGGACTGAAGCAGGGAACGAGAGCATGGTACGAGAGGATTGATTCCCACTTACAAAATGGGTTTCCAGAAGAGTGATGCAGATTCGAACCTATTTTCATTGTGGTTGGCGAGGATCCACTCATTCTTGTACTATATGTGGATGACTTATTTATTACACGAGAGGAGAAACTCATTAAGCACTGCAAGAGAGATCTTGCTTCAGAGTTTGGGATGACTGATATAAAATTGATGCACTATTTTCTGGGTTGGAGGTTTGGCAGGAGGATAGGCATATCTTCTCAGGCCAAGGCAAGTATGCAGGAGACATATTGAGGAGATTTTGTATGGTGGATTACAGGCATATGGCCACTCCGATGATTACCAGCTAGAAGTTGCATGCTTCTGATTCCGAGTTGGTAGACCACAGTTTATATCATCAGTTGATTGGGTCATTGATGTATTTGGTCAACACTAGACCAGATATATGTTTCACAGTCAATACATTGAGTCAATTTCTAATGGAGCCCAGGAGAGTGCATTGAGTGGTTGCGAAACATGTGTTACAGTACCTACGAGGCACAGTAGATTATGGACTAGACTATATCCTTGGGGATGGAGTCAAGTTGACAAGTTGTACAGACTCAGATTGGGCAAGCAATGATAGTGACAGGAAGAGTACATTTGGATATTGCTTCATGTTGGGTTCAGCAATGATGTCGTGGTGCAACAGGAAATAAAGATTAGTGGCACTGAGTTCTGTGGATGTTGAGTATATTACAGCTAGTCAAGCCAGTTGCGAAGCCATTTGGCTTTACAAGATGTTCTGTGTCTTATTTGCTCACGAGTTGAGACCAACTACGCTTTATTGTGATAATCTGTTGTAACTCTGATACCAATTGTTGTGGATCTAACCCGGAAATATATGAAAATATAAGACAATAGAAATAAACCCAAGAAATAAGATAGAAATGCTTCTTTAATATCAAACCCTTAAGGTAGGGCAACACCATACATTCACTCCTTAAGGAAGAAGAACACTCCACAAACCATATGCTTGTTCATACAATATTCCTTGACAATATTTCTTGACTTGGAGTCTCTAGCCTCTATATAGGCCTCATACATACAATACCATGGATCATTACCATGGTTCCCTCATACCATCGACTAATACCATGGGCCCATTACATTATTA
>APFE030544866.1:1979-20336 GCA_000404065.3 Pinus taeda | reverse complement strand
TTTTCTTTTCTTTTCTATTCATTCACACTTCACACTCAAAAGTTAACAAATCTATTTTATGCCAAAAGAGATGAAAATTTATCCTAATGCAAGACTAAATGCTTGATGCAAGATTTGAAAACTACTCTAACAAGAAATAAAAGTTTTTTTTGTTTACCAAATTTTCTTTTTGCCGCTTACAATATTTAGATGGAATCAAAGATTCTACAATTTGTCTAAATACTAAAAGTAAAACTCAAGATAACAAAAAACACTTTCATTCAGCAAAAGAAAACTAAATGAAAAGCAAATTCAAGAAAGCAAAACTAAAACTTTTCAAAATGTTCACTTAAAAGTAGCAACAAAAAGGTCGTTTTGAAAATGCTCTCAACAAAAACCGACACTTCACGATTGAAACAAGCAAGAAACACTTTTTGCAAGTTGACACCCAACAAAGAATGAAAACTCAACAAAAAACAAGTGTGCTCAAAAAGGCTTTTTGACAATCGAAGGCAGCAAGGAAAGCTTCGGTAACAAAGACAAAAAAAGATCAAAAAGACGGTTTCAAGAAATTATCAAAATGACAACTTTGATGAAACAAAGAAGTAAATGGTCATAAAAATCAATCTCGTTAAGCAAACCAAAAGTCATCAAGAAGCAAAGTTGAACACAAAGATTGATAACAATCTTTCTGCTCTGATCACTCAGAGCAGCCAAGATTCCAATCAGGAAATATTGCGTGTTTTTAGCAAAAAGATAATGACACTTGCAAACATAAAAAAAGACCAAAACTCCTTATAATTAGAGAGAAATCGGAGTAAGGATGCTTGCCGTAAAATAGAGAACTGATACTGACAAAGATGACTGTTTAAAACTGACTGAAAGCATGAGACACACTCCAGAGACAAAAAGATTTATAAATCCTGAAAGTTGTCAGGTATACGCGACTGTATTCAGTGCAGACTGCATGTATACGCAACTATTTCTGAGGAAACCTGCATATACGCGGGTTCACTTCAGACAACAAGCGTTTATACGCTTCTGTAACTAAACAAAACAGTGTGTATATAATATTTCAGGAAAAATAAAAAAGAGACTCAAGAAACTGGTAAAACTAAGAAGTCAGAAATAGACCAGACAATAACAATAAACCAGCAAGCTACTGAGCCCTGATAGGCTTGACAAATGCCCAACTAGGAACAACAAGAGTGTTGCTCCCCACCGGAGTCGCCAGTTCTGTTGAGGTATTTTATCCCCTAAGGCTCTTGGGTGGAACCCTAGCACACTGAAAGTTGTCTAAATCAAGAAACATGCACACACACAGCCATTATGCTAGAAAATGCTATTTCTAAAGTAAGAAGGACGTACCTCAGATCCTACGTTCGGGTAGTTCCTCAAGGGTCCAAACCCTTCTTCGCATCCCTTCCGCTCCTTTTCCCTGCAAAACCAACAATTCCAAAGAATGCAACAGTATATGGACAAAGATTTATATGAAAATCATCTTTATGTTATACAAGAAAGGAGTTAGTTATAAACTTTTAAACACCATTCATATATGAAATTCAAACATGAACATCATTAACATAAAGAAAGAAGCATATCGAGAACAAGACGTGTTTCTTTATTAGACAAATAGAATAGTACAAAAAAGAGCAATATCACCTGAACAACTTCTGCAGGCTCAAAGCTTAGCCTCCTTCTGGATCCGTCCCGCCTCAAGCCTCTAGTAGGTCTCCTTCCAATACTCACTCCAAGATGTCATAACTAAGGGATGAACATCAAAATCACAAGGAAACAAGGGTTTCCTGTACAAATGGGGGAAGTGCATAAGGCACAAGGGTCTTCAGACCTGATCAGGGGGAAATCTCAGTATAGTAACCTTTCTATCTCTTCTCTCCTCCTTTAGGCCTTCCCTTTGGTGTCTTTTTATACCAATTCCAAAGTAGTTTTTTAGTTAGGAATTGGTTGGGGACAGTTGAGGCCATGGGCACTAACAGGTGATTACCAGGTAAAACCCGCAATCTCTGCCCGAAAATAAGGATTTTTATATTTTTTTAAGTGTTTTAATACATATATGCGGGTTGGGTATATATGAACCCGCGTATACACGCGTTTAACTCAGGGCAATGTCGCGTACAGGGAATAAAACACTGTTTTTTAGATTTTGGATCAGGTCTTGAAGGAGGGGTTGCCCTAGGCCATGAGTGCAGCATCACAAACCATAATAGTGAGATTTGGAGCTATAACACCGAGATCATGTTGACTGAGGCAACATGTGGAGGCGGGAGAGGAAAAATACCCATCAAGGTAGGATCTTTAAAAATTCCAGCCCCCACACTCTCATAAGGAGCACCGATATGCTTCACATAAGGAACATTTCCATTCGAGGAAGAAGAAGCAAAGAAAGACAATTGGTTGACCGTGACAAATTTCCCTTGATGGGGAAAATGGAGCACGCGGAATAGAGAAGAGGCCATAGCATGCATAACATGGGTCCAACTCCGTCCGAGTAGAATATTATAATTAAGATCTGCATCCATAATTTCTACTTCAACATGTACTATATTGCCTTCCAAGGTAATGGCAAGATTAGGAAGGACACCGGGTGGTCGAGAATCATGCCCATCAAAGGTTTCCAAAGTAATAGGTGATTAGTTCAAGGTAGGAGAACCAATTTCATTCCAACAAGAGACAGACATGATGTAGGTGGAAGCACCTTCATCAATGACAGTCCTGTGAATTTTCTTCTCATTAATGATCACCCAAATGAGAAAGGCAATCTGATGAGGTAAGAATGGAACATAGATTTCCAGATAAAAAAAAAATGAGATTGGTATTAGATGGATCAATAACTCCAAAAGCCGATAGCAATTCTTTCCGTTGAGAAGGATAGATTTGAAGGACCTCGAGAATAGACATAGCTAATGGTGCTCGAGCCAAATCCTCAAAAATGTTATAATGCTGGGCGACTCAAGCATTTGGATTATACGAGGAATTTCACACCACACCTCGAGAGGGTGGTCAAATAGCAGAATCGGGAGTAGGTTTCTCTATATGTAGAGGAATAGAGGTAGATGGGATAGAGGAGGAAGGGGAATCTTCTTTCTCTTTCCCTGCTATCAGAGTAGGTGTTTGATAATATTTTGATTTGGTAGCCACATTTATAGGCGTACTCATCATAAACACTAGGGAACCTAAGGAAGCGGAATACTAAGGTTGGTCTACCATTTGGGTCTTCTACGATGGAAGGGGCTCTTTCAAGAAAGCTGGGGTCCCTTTGATCAAGTGACTAACTTCAGGCCGTCAGGGACAATATTTAGTATAGTGATCCTCCTCACAGATGAGGCATGGATACTTGGGCTTCCTTTGAGAAGCATCGACAGTAGACAACTTAGGAGGGCCCTATTTTGGGGGATTAGCTTTGGCCTTGCCTTTTCCCTTCTTTTTACCTTTAGAGGATTTATTCGTTGCGGTAGACTAGATAGTGTGAACCTCAAAGGTTTTACCAAGACTAGGTGAATTTCGAGAGGGATAATTCGAACCAGTTTTTGAGACTGATTTCTCCTTGGAAGAAGATTTCGGGGTCTAAGACATGGAACCAATCACTCCATCAATAGGTGGGGTAGCTGGAGACTTCAATGATGTTAGATCAGATGATGGTCTTTGAGAATCGAGTAACATATCATATAACATGCCAAATTGCGAGTTGATGAGGTATAAATACTGGGCACAAGTGATAGCTTTCTCCTCAGTGACACAACCACCCATAGTTATGTCCTCAACAATTTTGCTGACGAATGACTTGGTGAACCATTATGTCAACAACTAATCAACAATTTCAAACTTGATCAGGTAATGCTGACACCTCCATTCATGGATGTGATCGGAGATATGGGTCGCAGTGTCTTGTTTATGGGACATAAGAAGATGGGTGTCAGTTTCATAGTGAACTGGAAACTAAAAATGTGTGAGGAAAGCCATAGCAAGAGTGTTGAAGTCATTCTAGGTACCTCGAGGAAATTCGATGTACCACTTGGCTGCATCACCTATGAGAGTCCATTGAAAATGTCAAAGATGAATTGAATCATCAACGTATGAATTGGAGGAGCACTAGAGATGATATGTCATCACGTGGTCTTATGGATCCTCCTTCAATTTTCCTGAAAACTTCAGACAATCACTCAGAATATTGGACAGAAATGGAGGCCAGTATGGTGAATGAAGAATGGGATCATTCGTGAGCCTAAAAACATCTGACAACTCCAATGTGGCCAAGAATGGAAATTGCGTATTAAAAGGCATTTAGGGCCTCTAAGCAGGCTAGGACTGCAAAACCCATCATTTTTAGTAAGAATTTTGGCCCAATAATGGAGGATTTTGTCCATATGGCATTTGATTTTTCCTCCACTGTAGGTTACCTTCCCTATAGGGAGGATTCTAACCTAGGTAGCCTTGATATTGTTTGACCATAGGCTGCTAATAAGAAAACTACGGGTTAAAAGGCTATTGAGCCTGTTGACCTTGGACGTATGAATTTTGCACCTGCAACCCCTAGACATAAGGGTTTTGAACCTGCTTCCCTTGGACATAAGGATTTTTCACTTGTTTCCCTTGCACATAAGGATTCTGAACCTGCTACCCCCGGACATAAGTATTTTAAGCCTATTTCTGCAGGACTTGACCTTGACCTTGCAACTCTTGACCCTGTTGATATAAATACAAGGGTTGCCACTACCCAGGGTGACCTTGTGGTTGCAAGGGCTGGCCTTGCTATTGTAAAGGTTGTCCCTACAGTTACAGAGGTTGAACTTGAGAGGAAATAGGTTGAGAATATTGGTGAACAAAATATGTCTGCAGGTGCAAAGTTTGTTAAGAATGTTGCAAGGGTTGCCCCTACGGTTGTTGCAATTATCCTTGTTGCTGTACTATCCGCCCTTACTATTGCAAGGATGGCACTTGTTGCTGCGAAGGTTTCCCTTGCTACTGAAATGGTTTCCCTTACTACAACAAGGGTACTTGGATAGTTCCTAGAGCGATACCTTGAGGGTACCGAAAGTTCCCGAATTGGATCTGGCCATAACCGCCAGGAACGGTAGATGGACCAGGCTGAACATAAAGTCCAGCTTGAGGGATGTATGGCATATTTACCATCACTTGTGAACCATATGGAACATAAGGAGGTTGGAATGGAACTTGAGCCACATATGGCTGTTGGTACTAGATGTTCCCTGACCCAGAGGAACTAGCAGGGTTCAGCTGCTAGTATGGGACATTACTTGATCCAAAAGGACTAGAAGCATTTAGAATAGCACCAGAAGAGGGTTGATTCATTCCAACCATGTGAGTTTGTGAGACACTCATATTGGTTTTTCCAAACATCATGGAGATATTGGGATATTTCCCCCCAAGCGGTGGTACAACCTGTCCACTTACTGGAGAGGTCGAAGAACTTACATAGACTTGACTTGATACTATCGATTGAACTGGAAGAGTTGGTTAAAACAAAGAAACGAGTGGATTCAGAATGGTGGGTTGCACTAGAATTGAAGTGACTACAGTATGCATAATCTGTTAAGAGGTCAGGTTTTGAACGAATGGACCTGAGGTAGTCATAGCGCCAGATGATTAGATAGGGTTGTGATACAATGACGAGGCACTAGGAGTGCCTGACACCAACTAAGATACAGAGGTATAACCATGCGGCAATGCAGGCATGCTATACTCAGGGTAAATGCCGGCCAGAATGCTTCCCGTGTAAGGGAAACCTTTAGGAGGGACTTGATATCCCTATTCATCAACTACGTGAGGAGTGTGTGTGGCAGAAACCTTCAAGTGACCCAGAGAGGAGACTAGAATCTCACCTTCTGTTTCCATGGGTGGAAACAAATGATAACGAACAACTGAAGATGTTCGATGGGATAATTCCAAAGGAATACCTAGTTGATCATATGGACTGGACAAATTTTGTAGTGATATCCCAGTAGGATCGAATAAAGGATTCAAAGGGTAAACGACCAATACTTGCTGACCTTCAGTAGTCAGTGGACTCTCAGGAGTCTAGATAGGGTTATCTAGAGATTCCGGGCTAGCTTCGTAAGGTGACCCAGTATATGATGGAGGAGGATGAGATGAAAAAGGTTGAATACTCAAAAAAACTCCAAGTTCAACACCTTGATCCTCGAGTGACTGTTGAGAATTCAGGAAGAAGCTCCTAAGATGATCTTTCAGATGGAGGAGTGGAAGAGGAACTAAGTGAAGCTGACAGTTATGCCACGATGACTTTGTCTCAAACAACAAGAGAAAAGAGATTAATTTTAGGGCTTCTTCAACATATATTAAAGGCATACTCATGATGTGGTCCAGAATAAGACTATCAGGAATGTGATGTGATCGTGGGCAACATTTTTTTAAGACGCTCAAAAAGACTGGTGCCTTTTCATGTTTTAAGAGTCGAGAAAAAGGCAAAGATGACTTTATCACTTTCGGTTTGAACGAGCTTCAAAGGGAAAGTGCTCAATGATATTTTAAATTTAAAGATTCAAAAAGACCAAAACAACTACTCATGATAATCTAGGCAAAAGGATTACCAGGTAATTATGAACTGCAAAATACCTCATGGCAAACCAAGAAGTACGAGCAGACAATATCCTCGAATGCTATGTTTGGTGTATCATGTTTACAAGGTGGTAGACTCGGCTTCTTGTGGATAAAGGATTGGAAACCTAGTGGGGTATCCCTTTATATACGCGATGGTACGAGGATCACAAGTTTGTACTAGCGTTGTCTGGTGCCGAAGTGAATGACAACTACTAGGATTAAAGACGTCAGAACACATCTCTAGCCTAGACCTCTAAAATGTGAGCGTTAAGTTTCAAATGCGCCTTAGGTTAGTTTAATACATTTTAAAGTTTATCTTGAAATTATTTCTTAGTTTTTAGGCCCTATCAACGTGACTCAAAACACTCCTATATGGAGCTAAATGAGACAAAACCCTTCAATTTGATGAATTTTTACACTAATGAGAGTAGAGAAAACAATCAATGCAACAAACAAGCAACTAAAAGCAAGATGACTCTTCACTACTTCACTTTTTAAAAACAAAATATGGAAAATTCTTTCCACTTCCTATCTTCATATCAAATGCACTTCAACTAGTCCTTACAATGGTAAAAGAAATTCATTTCATTTTGAGTGCAAATGATGATGCAATTCTAGTTTTCAATGATGCTACTTAATGCAACACATCGATTCAACAAACTAGAATGATGTATTTTTCAATGGAATGATAAAATGAATCCTTCACATAAACACTTGAATGAAAAATTTTGAAAAAATAAACATCAATCATATGTAAAGAACAAAAAATAGAACTCTTTCCGAACCAATCATGAAAAGACTCAACAGAAACAAGACGAGCAATTGTAATATATGCTCGAAAAGAAACATTCAACCAAGAGAATAGCAAACACAACTTTTCAAACTTGTTCAATTGAAACCAAAGTAATAAAAGGACTAAAGCATAAAGTGCATGGAGTAGTTAACCAACCACTTGACTCTTTGAGCACACAAACAACTAAATTGACAATGACCTAGATGCCCTAGGGCCATGAACCATCCAAAGACTCAAACATGACAGAAGGAAATCTCAAAGCAAACAAGCACACAAAACAAGCTAATGAATGTTTCTAGCCAATGAGAAACAAAGGGAAATGGGCCAAAAGGCAGAAATTATGAGGGAAAGACACACTGGTTATGATTCAGGAGAAACCCTAAAGTTCACCTATAGGAATCGGCGTGATTTCCTAACTGAAAACAAGCACCATAAGGGGGTACAATACGAATGTTTAAGAGGAATTCGCGTTGGTCGGCGCGACTGTCAGAAAATAAAACACGTTGATTTGAGGATTTAGAAGAAAAAATAAAAATTTTCAAATATCAAAACCAAACCTGTCACTCTAAATTTCAAAGCCAAAGCAATAAACCATGCAAAGCATAGAAAACCAAAGGGAAGGGTGATACAAAAAAAGTTCACACAAACCTTGAAATGAAAAAAAAATCAAAAGAGAGGGATGGCTCCCCAGTGGAGTCGTCAATTTGTGGATTAGGTAAATATAATCTGCAGACAGAGGTGATACCTCTAGCCCAGGAGTGGGTCTAGCTACAAAAAAATAACCTACTATAAACTTCCTTATACTATAATCGAATAAGAGGGCCTACCTCTTAGAATGCTAAAATGCTTGATGGTGATCTCGCTCCTTTGCTCCAGCTTCCTTTTGTTCTTTCCATTCAATTACCTGAAACAAATACACAAGAGACAACAAAAGACATAATAGAATACAATCATATTCAATCTACTCAAAAATTCAAGGAATCTTAAGCCATCAAATGTAATATGACAATCAATGGAGGAAATAAACCATTAGTTCTATTCATATAAAACTCAGAAAGAGATACAACCAAAGCCTTGACATTGCAGGTCTCCTCTGATGTATTCGGGTTCCAACACCACTGCTAGCATCTCATGGTTAGCCTCAACAATGGAAGTTTAAGGCTTCTTCCCTTTAATTAGTTCTAAGCCAAACCAAACACACTATTTTCCCTTCACAAACATAAACTAGAAGGCTAAAGCTATAGATATCTTGTTAGTTATTCAAGCTCCAAAAAGACTAGTTCAGCTTGGAAAAGGAGGAGTTTATATAGCTTTGATGGATGGGAGATGGTTCCTCTTATGATGGGAGAGGTATTATCTCTTTGATTTGTTCCATATTAATAGGGTAAAGGAGCCCAAACAGACTCTCTTGGCTCTATCCATCCCAACCATTTACCATACTTCAGTTCATGAAGCTTCTATACCTGGAAGCCTAAACTCCATTTTTAAAAACTTGCCAAAAGAGGGTTGGCACAAGCGATGAAGGGCTCACTTGTGTCTTTCAGCGCTAGGTCTAGTTTCAAACTCTGCAAATCAGCATGAGGAAGGAACTGAACACTAGCACCAGTCTTAAAAACTGGGATTGAAGGAAAATTCTTGCCAAATGATGCAAGAGGGAATGTTTTACACATGAATAGGGATGTAATGACATGCTATTCATGATGGGAAAGTATATAGAGTTCATTGTAGAGGTCCCCCAGGATCGAAGAACGTGGAGTATAGGGCCAGTGAAAAAATGCTCTGTAATAGGTGGTAAGAGGGTGAAAGAGATATTAGAGCTTGTGCATAGTCATGTATTTGGACCCATGTCGGTTGCATCACTGGGTAATTCTATGTACTATGTATCATTTATAGATGACTTCTCAAGGAATACATGGATACATTTCCTCAAGAATAAATCTAAAGTCTTTGATAGGTTTAAAGAATTTAAGTCTCTAGTGGAAAACCAGAAAGAGAAGAAGATAAAGGTGTTGAGGACAGATAAAAGTGGAGAGTTTTGCAAGAAGGAATTTGAAGAATTCTATAAGAAGTGTGGTATATGACAGCAAAAGACTACCCCATACACACTTGAGAAAAATGGAGTTACAGAAATAATGAACAAGACGTTGATGGAAAAGGCAAGAAGCATGCTCAGTGGTGCCAAGTTAGGATAGGAATTCAGGGCAGAGGCGGTGGAGATTGCATGTTACCTGGTCAACATATCACCGTCATCATTGTTGGAGGATAAGACTCCATAAGAGGTATGGATTGGTAAGAAACCCTCTCTTTCACATCTGGTGGTATTTGGATGTGATGCATAGGTACATGTTCTAAAGGAGAAAAGAACAAAGTTGGATAGTAAATCTAAAAAGTTCATCTTTATTGGGTATAAGGATGGTTTAAAAGGTTATAGGATTTGGAACCTAGTAACAAGGAAGGTTGTGTACAGTTGAAAGGTGGTGTTAAGAGAGGTGAAAGATGTTATTAAACATGAAGTCCTACCAAAGGAACCTGAGAAGATATAGTTTGAGCTAAGGGAGGAAGAATCAGACTCTACAGCAAAAGAGGAATCAGAGGATGAAGAGCCACAAACTCTGGTTATGAGAAGATCAGTTCAATAAAGAAGGCAACCATAAAGGTATAGGCCATTTACTGTCTGTTCAAATTTTTCTTTACCTATTACTAATTATGATCCCAGAACTGTGAAGGAAGCAGTAGATTTAGAGGATGGAAAACTTTGGAAAGAGGCCATGGTTGATGAAATGGCATCTTTGCACAAAAATTAGGCTTGGTATTTAGTGGAGTTTCTAGCTGGAAGGAAACCCATTGGTATCAAATGGGTGTTCAAGAAGAAGACGAATGCAGAAGGAAAGGTGGAGAAATATACGGCTTAGTTGGTAGCAAATGTTTATTCCCAGGTGCTAGGAATTGATTTTGGTGATATTTTTTCTCCTGTTACCAAGGTAGCTTCTATTAGACTACTTTTATCTATTGCTACTACTTTTGATTTTGAGGTAGAATAGATGGATGTGAAGACAACATTTCTTCACAGGGATCTGGAAGAGGAGATCTACATGAAGCAACTTGAAGGCTTTGTAGTGAATGGTAGGAAAGAACTCGTATGCAAGTTAAAAAAGTATTTGTATGGGTTAAAACAGTCGCCAAGGATGTGGTATCATAAATTTGATACATTTATACGGGGCATTGGCTTCACCAGAAGAAAAGTAGATCATTGTGTGTATTTTAAATTAATTGGTGACTATGTTATTTATCTGGTCTTGTATGTGGATGATATGTTGTTGGTTGGAAATGACAAAGAAATTATCTAGGAATTTAAGACCAAATTGTCCTCCAAATTCGACATGAAAGATCTTGGTGCTGCAAACCATATTTTGGGCATGGAAATTAAATGAGATAGAGAAAAGAAGAAGCTCTAGTTAAACCAGAGGAAGTATGTTGAGACAATACTACAAAGGTTTAATATGGAGGATAGTAAACCGGTGAAGGTTCCTATTCCTGTAGGTGTAAATTTATTTCCTGAACAATGTCCCAAGACATAAGAAGAGGAAGATCACGTGTCCCATGTTGCATATGCAAGTCTAGTCGGTAGTTTAATGTATGCAATCGTCTGTACTATACCAGAAATTGCACATGTAGTGGGAGTATTGAGTAGGTTTATGTCAAAACCAGGGAAGGAGCATTCGACAATAGTGAGGCAGGTTTTTAGGTATTTGCGTGGCACTAGTGATTATGGTTTGTGCTACCAGGGAAGACCATGATTGGACAGTGTTTTGGATATCCATGGCTTTGCTGATGCAGACTGGGCTGAAGATCTGGATCAAAGAATATCTACAAGTGGGTATGTGTTTAACCTATTTAGAGGTGCAATCAAATGTATGAGTAAGAGACAATCTGTAGTGACACATTCAACTATAGATGCAGAATACATGGCATCCACTCATGCAAGCAAGGAAGCAGTTTGGTTGCAGAGAATGTGTTCAAGTATGGGGTTAGTACAACGAGATATAAGGAGAGACTGTGATAGCCAAAGTGAAATTTTCGTGGCAAAGAACCCTTATTATCATTCAAAAACAAAGCACATTGATGTTCAGTATCACTTTGTGAGGGATATGGTAGAAGACAAAAATGTAATGGTGGTAAAGGTGGACACTTTGAAGAATACTGCAAATGCATTGAAAAAGTCTATGAGCTTTGAGAAGTTCTCGTGTTGTAGAGAAACAATGGGCATTGCAGGGCTGGACAAATGACTAAGCTCTCCTGTGGCCCCCTATGGAAAGAAGTGGGAGAATGTTGGGTTGTGTTATATTCTTTCCACGACTATCCCCCTTAGTTAAACCGGGGGGTCAAAGGGGGCCAGAGTGCCCCTGACATTGCACCATACGTAGTGTGGGTGTCACAGGGGGGAGGTAGCCCCCCTTGTCGGGGGGTTTGATGGTGGCAGTTTCCCCCCTCTACGGGGTCCAGTGCAGCGCCCTGGGGAAAAAACATTTGGACCCTATATTAGGTAGGCAAACCTACATATCACTTTGTGCATGGATTTATCACATGGTTTTGGGCATGATGGTTTTCAGTCCATCATATTTTGTAGATCCGGTCAAGGGAACTACATATATCTTCTAATATAGGGTTAATGGATTTGGTTTTATGGATGCTTCAGCATGTATATATATGTATTGTAACATTGAAAGGAAAATAATGAAAAATCAATCTTGTAGTCACGATTTTGGGATCCAAGGGAAAATCTCTGTGTATATTTGTTTTATGTGTTATGCTCTCGCTATTGTTTATTTTCTGTTTTTAGAATTCCTATGCAGGTAATTTCTGTACGGGGTTAAAATCTACAGGATGGAATCCTTGTGATGCCCTTTAGTGTCATATGATGAAATGGATATCTAAGGTCAACCCAGTGGTTTAGTCACAATGACCTTCTCTCAAAAACCATAAGGGGTGGTTGAATTGAGCCTACAATCAAAATTTACTATTGATCAAGCAATATGAGGCCAAGGATAACTGCATAGGTATGTCATGTTATTGTGGGCAGTTATATTTTTGAACTTAAAAACAAAATAAAAAATAAAAAAGGGTGTACTAGGCAAGAGGGTTTACCAAGTATCTGTGAACCATTATATACACCTTAGTTGAAACTTAATGTATGACAATCGATCACCCTGGATGTTGTGATTGGTGTATCATGTTTACAAGGTGGATGACTCTGTTACCTGTGGCTAAAGGATAGAAACGTAGTGAAGTCTCCCAACATATACTCGATGGTACAGGGAGCACAAGTCCGTGTTTGTGTTGTCTAATGATAACTTTTCAGCGAGAGCGTTACCATAGACTTCCCATACTATAGTGCCTCTGATATACCCAAAAGCATTGACGAACCTCCGATATACTTCTATACTTGAACAAGATTTCACCCCTGGGATACAATGCAGGAAGTTAACGACAACTTCTAGGTTTATAGATGTCGGAACACATCTATAGCCTAGACCTCTAAATGTTTGCATTAAGTTCCAAATGCTCCTTAGGTTAATTCAGTAAATTTTAATGTTGTTTTGGAATTATGTTTCAATTTTGGGCTCAAATGATGTCACCTAAATCCTAAAATGAAACTATATGAGAAAAAGAAACTTTTCACTTCATTGAATGCTATACTAGCAAGGGAAGAAAGTTCAATCGATTAATTCATCAAGCAAGAGAATGCACCAAAAACATGCCTCCACTAACTTTTCTTTTCCAAATGCAATATGCAAAAGAAAAACTAAACTTCATCTTCACTATCCAACATGCAATCTACTGAAACAAAAAATGGCTTTTAATTTACTAAGATGTACTTTAGATAGATGATTTTCTATTTGATTTCAGATGCTCTAATGCAACTAAGCTTAAGCTAAATAAAAAAATGAAGATTTTGATTCAAAATGCTCCTAATGCAAATGATGCACCGATCAAAGTAAAACCAAATCAGATGCAAAAGAACTCAATGCAAATGTATTTCAATTTCTCTTTTGAATAGATAAACAAATGCACTCTTTTCAGTTTGTAAACCAAGCAATGTAATCTAGCTTAACGAATAAAAAAGATGAATTTCAAATGCAAGATGGCCAAATACAATTGAAAAGCAGCTTCGCAAAAGACAAATAGAAATTAATGAAAACCAAAGTTTTGAATGATTTTACCAGAGAATCAAACCTAAGGAATCAACAAACCATAGACTTAGTGATACTTACAAGAGGCAAGTGATGATCAAATGACCTATAAACTCTAAAATCAATCCAATTCACTAAAACATTTGAAAGATCAAAAAGAAAAGAATTTTCCAATCAAATTAGGTAATCAGACAAAACATACATAAATTCAATCATACATGAAAAGACAAGACCTCAAGGGCTCAGACACACTAGAGTTTGGTAGAGAAACCCTAGGTTTTTTTCCAATCTCTGAGATTAGCATGGTTGTTATGGCCAAACTAGTGTTGAATAGGGGATCAACGCAAATTTTTTATGAGAAGTGCACTGACAATGTGACTGTCAAAGAAAAAAGTGTGTTGGATGAAGAATTAGGCAAAAAATAAAAATAATTCCACAAAAACTTCCAGAATTATCAATCTAAGGTAGCAATCAATGATTGTGTAGACCTATACAGACTCAAACTAACTGAGAACTCGATGGTCAGACAAATTGTTCAAGATATCAGTTCAGAAAAGAGGATGAAGAGGCTATAGATTCCCATTGGAGTCACCATTTTATTATGAACATAAATCCCCTATGCAAATATAGGTGATCCCTCTAGCCCAATGAGTGGGTTTAGAAACAAACCAAACAAACTAACATACACTTTCCTAGTTTATTTTTAACAAATGCAGAGAGAAGGAGAAACCTACCTCACTTTGATGCTAATTACTCAATCCTTTGGAGATGAATTTGATTCTTTCACTCCAGGCCTCACCCCTTACTTATTATTCACATCTGAGTACCTGCAAGGAATATCAAAGAAATATCCAAGATACAAGAACATATATGGCATACATCAAACATAAATTACTTAATAGATCAATTAGTATTAAGATAAAAGCATAAACATTTACACAATTATGGAAAGTGAACATCAAATTTATATATTAATAAGCTAGAAAGGGAATCATACAACCTATACCTTGATGTTGGAGACCTCCTTTTGTTGGATGTCTAAGTCCAAGAAAAGACACTTCAAGCACTCCTTCTCCAAGCTATAACGGGTAGCATGTAAGAGTAATCTTATCATAGGGATGCAACAAACAATGATCAACCATTTGGGGATGGAAGGGAGTGAATTGAAAGGAATGGAGAGGGAGCTAGGAATCCATAAAATAGGGAGGAAGCTTCACATCTCAAGGGGAAATCCTGTGATGATAATATCTAAAGGTCCAAATGGGAGATCTCGACCATATCAACAACAACCAATATCTAACTCGATGTTCTTGAAGGTTCTAGTGTACAAAGATTCTCCTTCACTTTGGGAAAACCTACCAGAAGAGGTTCAACATGGTTTTTCATATCAAAACCCGCGTTTTCACATCATTTTATTTTATACCCAAGTTATCCTCCTCCATGGTTTCCCAAGTTCTCAGTCTCCATATCGATATTTATGTAATGAAAACCATTTGAGGTCTCTTAGTCTCCTTCTGTCATCTAACAACCAAGGCTTCTATAAAGTTTGATTTTCCACAACTTTTGTTTGATGAATTCATTCCTAAATGGTAAAAATTAGAGAAGGGAGGTCCTTCCATTACCAATCATACCTAGTTCACCTATTCATCCACCAAAAATATTCTCCCCTGAAGCACCTAAATCATACCTAGTTCCCCTTTTCATCCACCAACAATATTCTCACCTAGAACACCTAAAGCATACCTAGTTCACCTACTCATCCACAAACAATATTCTCACCTAGAACACCTAAATCCCAAGATGGTGAATGACCACAATCTTTTGTTGCCTACCTATGCATGGTTACCAATGGTCAGAAAACCTGAAAACAACACAAAGATTTCTTAAATTATGTGTCCTCCTTTATGTCAGTTTTTTATACCATTTTGCATGGTTAATCACTACCAAGGGTCCCTTAGTTCCTCAAGGAAAAGTTACGATTTACTCCAAATACCAGAGTAGGTGATTGGTACCTCTTCCAAGAGTAGACAATTATCAAAGTATACTGATTTGAAGGAAAAACTTTTCAGCTTCCAGCATTCTTGACTCCCTGCATATTTGCATTGGAGTACATCAAGTATAGCTTTAACAATGACAATGTAAATTTTACTCCTAAGAAGGCAACAATTACTATCCATCTCTCTCATTAGGTGGGACCATTTGTACTTAATTCAAGGAATTATTTATACCTTGTGGAGAAAATAGTTCAGCGTTTTGATTTCCCATAAGCAGGAATATGGAACAAGGAGCCTCATAATATTAGTTATGAGATGAATTAGGATAAAAATAAGGAAAATTATAAGCACGATGCAAATACTATAGTATAATAATGTTCCAAAAAGTATACTTGTAAGGAATTCAAAGTCAATCTGCATTCAATTGAATCAAGCACTTCCCACCTCTCAGGGAAGAAAAGGGTCACTTCATAACCCATGGATGGCGATTAAGAAGAGGAGCCTAGCTCTAACAAAACTAAGGTAGAAGAAGTGGCAGGGGATGATGATTATGAGGACGATGATGATATAGAATCAAAATCTCTAGTGTTGTACAACAATCAGTTGGAAATCCCATCAAAATAAGATTTTACTATCAAACAAATAAATTCTACCATTTTAGGATCCGAGGTGACAAAGTTAGGTGAGGTTTCTAGGCCTGGACATGTGTCAATGGTGGAGAAATTTTAGGAATTAACTAAGCAAGAAAGTAAAAAAAGGAAAATGGATATAACAATATCAGAAAACTAGCCACTTCCCCATATGTGGGTTAAACGTGCATTAGATTATGAAAAATGTATTTTAGAGTTGTAACTATTACAGTCCAAGGTGGAGATAGTCAGATCCATGTTGGATTATCAAGTGCATCAATTGTCCCTGCTCGAAGACCATATTCTGTATACATATATCATGTAGTTGAATATGTAGATGACCATATGATACATAGATATATGCAAAAAAAAAAAACGTTACAATCAATAAATTGCAATATTTATATAACAAGGCTAGAAACGAGTTAAAATATGAGAAAATGGTGTGAAAATATAGGAATATGAAGATCAAAACCCTAGAAGAAAAAGTCACCCACATGGATATATTCCCTAAAGATTTTAAGAAATTTAAAACAATGTTGGATGGTAAATATAGGGATATATGCTCTATGAAGAAGCAACTTACGATTTCGGATGCACATCTTGTGCAAACAGATGAGTTAGCAGTGACAAAAAAAGAGAATTAGGAGTTAAAGCATAAGCTCCATGAAGCAATTTTGAAGAATAAAGAGTACAAGGATCATTTTTTTCTATTGGAGGCATATGTCCAAGGAATGAATGAGAATATAGATGAGGCCTTTTAGTCTCACAAAACCCTTTATGTTCTAGTCAGGTAGGTAGTATCATTGATGGTATCACAAGATGCCAAGAAGCTGCAAGTTCTACTCTCAAATCAAGAGCAAGAAATGAATACAAAAGAATAAGAGCTATAAGGTACCAAGATGAAGTTGTACTGGATATAGGAGCAAAATGCACAAATTGAAGGTGAATTAGAAGTTTTGAGGAAACAACCCAATAAATCCTCATTCAAACCAAAAGAATCATATGGGAAAGAATAATGAAAACAATAGACAAGCATTGGGGTCATATGGATTTGATCCAATAAAAGATAGAAACTATCAGAAGGGCCCATAGGGAAATGACTACAATTAACAACAGTATTGGTGACTCCCCTACCAAGGTTGGACTAATCATTGAGGAAATTCTCATCATTCTTTGATGGGAATGGGGATTTATATTCCAAAGAATCCCTCATGAAGAGCCTCATTTAAATCAAAGAAGATCATGAAGGTTTCAGGGAAGAGGATCATTCCCTGAATGGAAAGGAAATTGTAAATTTGTATGAATATTATTTTGAAATTGTTTTAATGTTAAAGAGCCTTTTAAAATAAATTGGATTATGATATGGTCAAAACTTCATAAGGGATCATTTTGGATGCACAAACCTATGACATTCCATTTAGTAAGGAGTGGAAGGGTTTAATTTATTTATATAAACTATCAATTCAAAATGGACTTGCACTAATGCCATATGTGTCATTGGTAGATGCTGGATCAAGTTCCATGCCTCCACTACAACAACATGAACTAATACAAATTCAACCATTGGCATTGACACAACCAAGAATGGCACCACCAATGACCCAACCTAGGTGATGCACACCCTCAAGTCAACATCGAAGAAAGAGAGAGAAATGCACCCAACACATGAGAAAGAGAGAGAAGGAAAGTCCACTATCACCAAATCAGATGGTATCCACTCTACGACTAGTAAATATTTCTAGAAATGTCTAGAGGAAGTTAGGTACAATATTTTTTATGATTGTAAAATATTCCTAGTGGTTATTGAATACCTCTTGGGAGCCTATATATAGGCCTCATTTTTAGGTAATTAGAGAGAAAATTATGGTGTAGGGAAACTCTGTGAATTTTTTTCTAGAATACATTGGGAATTTTGAAGCTGTTGTAAGGAGGAATTCTGAAGTATATCTTGGCTTTTCAATGCTTCTCCATGAAATTTTGAAAACCCACTGTCATGCGGAAAGAGTTAATTTTGCGGACAAAACCAACCTCCCTAGAAGCCTAAGACTTTCTAGTGACAAACAAGACAATTAAGAGCAATTCTTCTCTAAACATGCATTATCATACGAGAAACCAAGTGTTTTCGATCCTACCTGAAGTCCAACGCTGTTGTAGTAGTCTAGCCTCGTCGA